>MU693853.1:0-25808 GCA_026770625.1 Nicotiana glauca
ATTGCACATTCGATCAAAAACCCGACCTAAACACCTCCGAATGACCTGAAACTTTGCACGCATATCCAAAATCAATTCCGATCGCACTCCTAAGTCACAAATCATCCCCCGAAGCTAACCAAATCAATAGAATTCACATCCGAGCCCTCTAACTATATAGTGAACTTCCAGTTGACTTTTCCAAAACAAGATTTCCTTCTAAGAGGCTAAGTGCCTCATTTCCAACTAAAACCAATTCAATTCTATCCGATCAACTCAAATACTGATATTGAAACATAGAGCAACATAATATGGGGGAAATGGGGCGGTAACTCACGTGACGATGGGCCGGGTCGTCACACCTGCAAAAAAACAAACTAAGTTTGTTAAACAAAATCCCTGTACTCTCTTCCCAAAGGATTTAAGCATAGTGATCATTTGTACTGCCTCTGATCTCTCCTTCTTTTTTGATGAAACTCCTTCTCCAAATGATAACATCTTGCAACTGTAACTCTTAAGTTGGGACATTTCATCTTGTCACTATTCATCAACCTCCTACCTTGTGTATCTAGATCTTGAAAACCATGACATTCCACAGAACTATAATCTAGTGCATAATTTTCCATATGATCTGCCAGCTTGTTACCTTCTCTGAATGTATGTGTTACTGTTAAATTGGCTCTGCACATCAAAACTCTTATTTCGTCAACCATTTCTTCAATAGCCCATGGTAGTTTCCACACTCCTGTAATTACATTTTTTAGGAGCATTGAATCAGTGTGCAACTCAATTAAGACATAGTTATTCTCAATACAAAACTTCAAGGCTTCAAAAATAGCATTTGTTTCAGCAACTGTGTTTGTACATTCATGTATCTCTTTGCCACAAGCATAAACCACATTTCCATCCCCATTTCTCAGAACATATCCAATCGAGCTTCTCCATGGGTTGCCTCTAGATGCTCCATCAGTGTTTACCTTAATCCACCCTTGCTTTGGTAGCTCCCAAATGACCTTTGTATATTTCAACTGTGGCATGTACTACTCCATCATGTTTAAAATTTCTGGCCAAGTATGAGGGACATTTTGAATTCCTGGCCTCCTTAACTTGATGAGGGACTGAATTGTGGTAGATACCTGGTAAATAACTCGGCTAACTGTGACTGCATCACTATATTTATAACTGTTTCTTCTCTTCCACATTTCCCATACAATCACAGATGGGAGGGCTTGCATAATAGGTTTCAATATCTGAGCTACATCTGCAGTCCAACACCTAGTAATAGCCCGATGCACCTGCATGTCCAAGGAAAAATGTCCACACTCTGGTAGCTGCATATGATGTGAAAAATAAATGTTTCATAGTTTCTTCCTTTGGATCATTACAACACCAGCATTTAGATGCCATTAGATAACCTAGTCTTCTAAGGAAATCATCAAGAGGAAGCTTATTTATCCAAACTTTCCATATGAAAAAGGCAATCTTGAAAGGCAGTCCTTTAACCCAGATATTCCTATATCCAATGCTAGGTTCCTATCTTCTCCTCAAATATTCCCAAGCATACTTTACAGAGAACTCTCCCTTAGTTTCTAGAATCCATATAGGTTTGTTTATGATTTCATTTGAACAAGTGATTGTATATTATCCAGTATATGTGCTGCAAAGTCATCTGGCAAAATTTCTTTAATCCTATCCTCATCCCACTGTCCAGCATGTACCACATCATATATATTATGAACTGATTCATCACACACAAAGTCAGATGGTGTGACAAAGTATAAAGATCCCAGCCTTGTCCAGTTCTCAAAACAAAATAGAGAAGACCCCATCATAGGTTGCCATAGAATGTTATGCTCAATAATGTCCCTATACTCCAACATCTTCATCCACACATGTGATCCACCCCTCCTCCAAGGCACCACCATCAGATTGATTTTTTTGCAGTATTTTTGGTACATGAAGGAGCTCTATAGGCTTGGCCTTGATCTGGAGTTCCACCACAGCTTACAAAACAAGGCTGTAGACATGTCATGTAATGATCTGAATCCAACTCCACCCTCTTCACATGGTAAACAAAGAGTATTTCAAGATGCCCAATGCCTGTTTGCAACACCCACAGAATTGCTCCAAAAAAACTGTGCAAATATTTTGTGCAGCCTATTAATCACACAAATAGGAGGATTAACAGCAGATAACATATGGATAGGCATACTCTGTAGTATATGTGATATTAAAATAGCTCTTCCTCCAATCGAAAGTAGTTTCCCTTTCCAATTCTGGAACTTATCCATCACCTTTGTAATAGTTCCTTGATAGTAGTCCAATTTTCTCCTTTTATAAAAAATTGGACAGCCTATGTATGTAAAAGGGAAATCCTGCTTGGGAATGCCTGTAATTCTTTGGACCTTATTCACAACTTTTGTACTAGCAGAATGATGTAAATACACAACTAATTTGCTCTTATTTATAAGCTGGCCTGAAGCTGCTTCATACTCTGACAATACATTCATTATTAGTTGTAAGGAAGTGGCATCAGATGAAGAAAAGATTATGGTATCATGTGCATATGCAAGATGATTTATCTTAGGGCTCCATTTGGGCATTCCAAAACCACAGAAGTACAGGTTATTGTGCTAAGAATTCAGTCCTCTAGATAATGCCTCTGCTGCAAGTATGAATAGTGTAGGCGACAAAGGGTTACCTTGCTTCACACCTCTTGTCGATCTAAAAAAACCATGAGGCTGCCCATTAACAAGAACAGAATACCAGTTGTTCGATACTATTCCATATATCAAACCTATGAATCTCTCATCGAATCCCATTTTCTCAAGACTTTTATTTAAAAAAGCCAAGACAACCTATCATAAGCCTTTGACATATCCAATTTTATCACAACATTTGGGCCTGCGTTGGTTCTTAATCGAATGTCTCTTATAATCTATTGAGTTAGTAGAATGTTTTCCACTATGCTCCTACCATTTACAAATCCTGTCTACTCATTAGAGATTAAACCAGGTAGCATCCCTACTAGCCTCTGATGAATTACTCTCGAGAAAATCTTATTGACAAAATTACTTAGGCTAATAGGTCGCGTATCAGAAAAGGAGATAGCTTCCTTCTTCTTTGGCAGTAACACTAGATTTGTATGAGTTATATACATGGGCAGTTCATGGCCGCTGAGAAATGCCTTTACCATGTCTAATATATCATCACCAATTAATTCTCAACATGTTTCAAAGAAGCACCCTGTAAATCCATCAGGTCCGCCTGCACTTTCACCATTTAAGCCAAACACAGCAAGTTTGATCTCCTCCTCAGTCGGTTGCTGCACCAATTCTGAATTTTGAACACTGTCTATCATATTGGGAACATGATCCAAAATCCCAAAGGCATTAGGAACTGAGTCTTCTTGGAATTGTTCCTGATAAAATCTTACAGCCTCGTTAGCCATCCGCCTTCTCCTCTAAGCAAACACCAGCATCATTCTGCACCCTTTTTAGTTGTAGCATTTTCCTTCTACCATTGAACTGGGCATGACAAAATCTTGTGTTTCTATCTCCATCCCGAAACCAATTCATGCCAGCCTTCTGCTTCCAAAATTCTTCTTCTATAGCCAAATATCTGATCAGCTCAGCTTGCACTTTCTGCAGCCTTTCTCTATTTTGAAAGGTTGGGACTCTTTCAAACTCTGCTTCATGCACTAAGACTACCTCTTCTAGGCTTGCAATTTTTCAGAAAATATCACCATAAGTATCCCTGCTCCATATTGATAGAGCCTTCTTTAATCTCTTGAGTTTTTTGGTTGAACATGTAAAAAGGATCCCCAACAAAGTCTGCCTTCCAGTTTTGCATCACCACTTCCTTGAATGTTGAATGCTTGCACCAAAAGTTTAAGAATTTGAAAGCCTTTTTGATAGGTGCAACACCAGGATCACATTTCAACATCATGGGACTGTGATCAGATCCAATTGTTGATAAATGAGTCACCTCTATGTTAGGCCATTACTGTTGCCATTCCATGTTAACTAAACATTTATCCAGTCTTTTTAAAAATACAGTCAGCTCCACCTCTCCCATTCTACCATGTGTAGATGCTGCCTTTAAAGCCTAAATCACTCAGGTTACACGTATTAATACAGTGTGTAAAGTCGTTGATCTCATTCAGTGATACAGGTAGGCCTCCAAATTTTTTCTCCTCGTCCCATATAACATTAAAATCCCCTCCTACAAGCCAAGGTGAGCTCATGTCCCTTGCCAAATTGTACAGACTATCCCACAGTTCTATTCGAACAATGGGGTCACATTTTGCATAAACAAACATGACTATGAAAGATATTTGAGTATCCAGATTGTGAATTTCAAAGTCAACAGTTGTTCCAAGTCATTTACTACTTCTACTCCATGATCTTCATCCACAAACACCCAGATTTTATTGGAAATATTAGAAAAAGCCTGTGATATTCCAATCCTCCTCCTGTACCTTTCCAGCTTCCTCTTCTTTTATTTTGGTTCCATGAGACCTATGAATTTGAAATGGTGTTGCCTTTGCATTATGATCAGCCTTTCAAATGCTTGCATTGTCTTCACTGATCTCACATTCCACACAATAGCATTCATCATTAATTATGTGATTTAGATAGGGTCCTTCTTGTTTGAACCCCGGGAACTAAACTTTGTACCTCTCTTGGATTTTTCTTTTTACCCCTTCCAGTTGATCTGCCTCTATCCATGTGTCTAGGTGAAAGATCACCTTGTCTTGCCACATTTTTTAAGTTCTGTGTTGTAGACTCTTCATCAAAATCCTTTCCTCCATGTTTGATCTCTTCTAGTCCCTTCTGTTCCCTTGGTACTGCCAGTTGCTATTGCAAAACAACAGTAACCAATACTACATTCCTTTCAGTAGCTACTTTTTTATTTTGTCTTGCTGCACTTTCTATTCATGCATCTGCATTGTCACAGGACTGAATGGCAACTAGGACACCTATATTGGCATTTTTAATTACACCATCAATATTCCTTTACTTATCTGCATGCTCCACCACAGTAGATGTTCCTCCCTTTTGCTGTTCATCTGATATATTTGGCTTAGCTGGAGGTATTTCTTGGCTAGGATTAGGACTCATCAAAGATTGTCTTCCCTTTACATCTGCATCTGCTTGGATTCTATGTCCTTGTCCATTTGCCTCCTCATGAACTATGCATGTTTCCTCTGGTTGTTGCCCTTTGCCTTTGTTATTAACACTTTGTTCCTCTTGATCATTTTCTGCATCATTTGACTCATCTTCACTTCTGGCACCATCTGGTAGTTCTCCTTCTTCAGAATCTTTTTCTACTTGCTGATCCCATATTGTCTTCCCTTCTATTTGTAATCTTCCATTAACATTGATGTCTTTAATTGTTGCATCAACCTCAGTAGCTTGTGAAGGTATTTCCTGACAGGATTTGTTTGTTGCAACAGTGTTTTCTCCAAAAATCTTACTAACCCAGGCTGCTGTGGACCCTTTATGTTGTCCAGCTTCTACTGCACTCCCATTCCCAGACTTATTATGTTTTTTCCCTTTCCTTGATGTACTCCCAACTCCATCAGATTTAGGAGTACACTCTGCTACAGCTTGATTCAAGTTACCAACCCCTTTAGGAGTTTGGATAAGACTATTCTGTAGCACCTGGTCTTCAACTATAGCCAACTGATTTCCCTGATAGTCCTCACCATCAATTTTCTACAAAGCTACATATTTGTTTGCTGTTTGGATTTGTTGATCCACCTCAACTGGAATTGTTTCTGCCCTTATAGCTCCATTAACTATTTGATCATTGCTTTTTTGAACTGGAGTTTCCTCCACTACTGCCAGTTGTTTATCCTCATTAACCTCACCCTCTTCAACAACTAACACACCAAATTTGTTGGTTGTTTGTACCCGTTTTGCCGTAGCATTTTCTACAGGAACCATTTCTTTTCCTTCTGCAGTACTACCTTCAATTTGTTTACCCTTGTTTAGTCCCCTATTATCGCGAACTTCTTTCCATTGTGGGCCTATATTACCAACTACCTTACCACTAGTAAGGATCATCAATGGAGCATCATGTTTTGCAGGATTAATATTTCCTTGTCGCACAGTCCTTCATTTTCCTGCTGCTGGTCAGTTTTGCTTTCCCTTAACTCCGGATTAAGTCTCCAACATTTCAGCCTATCATATCCTTGTAACTTGCATTCTTTACAGTATTTTGGTAGGTAATCATACCTAATCGTCACCCACTCAGTTCTCACTAACCCCGTTGCCTCATCAATAATATCCATACACACTTTTTTCGGAAGATCAATTAATAAATCAACTAACACCTTAACTCTTGCGCAACTTGGCCTTGTTTTGTTAATAGTAGCCAAATCAAGATGCATTGGCTTTCTCACAGCATATGCAAATGAGAACAAACATTCTCTTACAAAATAGGTTGGTAGCAAATTCGGAAACGAAATCCAAGCCATTACCTTAGGTGCTTCCTCCTCGACTTTGAATTTAGCATCATATATCAAAGTTTGCAATTGGTATTCATTTCCAGCCTTGTCTTTTACGTAATAAACACTCTTCGATGAGAATTATACAAAATATTGCCATAACTTCATTCGTATTAACACATGCCTGTCTCGCAAGTGTCCAATAATACAGTTGCCTTTGATTCCACATTGAATTGGGACAATTCGACGTATTTCATTAAGGTCAGGCCATCCATAAGAAAATTTGCACACTACTGCATGTTGCAGTCCTTCAATCTCGTTCATTCGATCCACCTCAACTTCAGTGAATTTCACCATAGGCTGTCCTTGACAGACAACTGGTCGACGAAAAGCAATTGGATCACCAGAACATTGTTTTGATGTGATTCCTTGTGTTGCTGCATTTATCGTGGCTAGTTTTAAAAGATTAGAATAGTCTAATGGCTTGTGAATCGTTGTTGTGTTATTAGGAATGGACGGAGATGCTTGGGAGGGTGGACCAGCCATTGGAGGTGACTAGTCGCCGGCCTTAGAGGCCATGAGCGACTTCAATGTATCTGCTTGTATTTCTTCACTCAAAAAGCCCATATATTGTCCACCTCGACGCTACAGTAGATCAAAGAGATTGAAATCTGTTGAGATGGTTATTATGTAACTACTGTGATGAAGAGATGATCTTCGATCCAACTGTAGATCAGTAGCCTACGTTACCATGGATTTCTTCAAAATCTGGACAACTTCACGTAAAAGCTGTAAATCGCTGAAGAAGAGTAGATGCTACAGTAATATCGTAAAACAAATTTAAGATCTACTGCAAATGAATAAAGGGTTTAGGAAGAAAACAAATGAGTTTTACCAAGAAATGGGGGTTCTTTTGAGACCAATATTGTGTTGTTACCTTGCCGGAATCCCAAGTTATGTCTGATGAATAGTGACGGAATCACTATTCATCCCGAGGTCACCTACTCAGTTTTTGTTGGCCTTTGAAGATTGCAGGTTTTTCAGCTATTTTGTTGTAGAAGAATTGGTCTTCGCGTTGGTGAGTCGCGAACGCGTAGAAGGGAATTTCAGGACCAATGTTTTGGCCTTCGCATTCGCGTCATAGTCATCATGATCGTGGAAGGATCAGGTGATGAGTCATCGCGTTCGCATGAAGGCATACGCGTTCACGTATAAGGAGTTGGGTTCCAGGGCTTTTGCCCTTCGCGTTCGCGTGGTGCTGTCCGCGTTCGCGTAAGCTTAAGGGTCCATACCTTCACATTCGCGTGGGTGCAACCGCGTTCGCGAAGGGTATTTTTGGCAGAGGTGGATTTTGTTCATCACGAACGCGAGAAGTCCCTCGCGTTCGCATAAAGGAAAATAAGCCTGGGCAGAAGGTTTTTATTAGACATTTCATCCGCGAACCAAGTCTCATTTCCACCATTTTTGAGCAACCTTGAGAGCCTTTAGATGGAAATTGAAGGGGATTTCGACTGGGTGTGATTGGAGGTGAGTTCTATGACCTAAATACCTGGTTTAATGGTAGAATAAACATAGAAATTTGCGGAAATTCATCAAAAGAGGGTAAAGCTAGGGCTTGAAAATTTGGTATTTCAAAGTGGAATTTGAGGGGTCAAATGGACTCTGATTTTGGTAATTTTGATATGTATAGACTCGTGGCGAGATAAGAAATCCGGTGATATTAATTTTTTAATTTTTCGAGAAGTGGGCCTGGGGCTCGGGTTTTGCAAATTTTGTGATTTTCGATATTTTTCGAGTCTTTTCGATTGGGTTATGTTCCCTTAGCCTATTGTAACGTATTCGTTATAGTTTTGATCAGATTCGACACGCGAGGAGGTTGATTTGCGAGACAAGGGCATAGCGAGCTACGATTTTGGCCGGCTTGAGGTGAGTAAAGATAGTAAATGATATCATGAGGGTTTGAAACCCCGGATTTGCACAACATGGTGCTATATTGAGGTGAAATGCGCGCCTAATGGCGAGCGCGAGGTTGTTTACTACTGGGGATCACGACTTGGTCCATCCCGTTTGATATTTTACCGCGTATTTGATTAAGTTGATTTGATTATCATCGTGATTTGGGCTTATTGCCACGTTTTGGGCTTAATGCCGATTATTTGAATCCTTCGGGGATTGTTATCACTATTTTCTCACTATTTTGAGATGTTATTTGAACTCAGTCCTAATGATTATATTGTTTTGCAAACTCAGCCGTTTTAATTAAATTTTGAGATTTTAGTGACATTTCACTATTGTTTGGGGCTGAGAACTATTATTTTATTGATGCCCGAAGGGCTTATGATATTTTCTGGACTGAGTGAGGCTTTCAGGCCTTGAGCGTGATACGAAAAGGCTTTCAGGCCTCGAGTGTATTGTGAGGAGGCTTTTAGGCCTTGAGTGATAAGTGAGGAGGCTTTGAGGCATCGAGTGTGATTTGAGAAGGCTTTCAGGCCTTATTTTATATGCCACGAGGTGGCTTGATATTGTGCTTGGGCCGTAAGGGGCCCTTCCCGGAGTCTGTACAACTCCAGTGAGCGTAGGTACCCATAAGATGTGATATGGAGCCCGAGGGGCTGATACTGTTCTGAGTGATGCGCTATTGAGCCCGAGGGCCTGATACTGTTCTGAGCGATTGATGCTGGGCCCGAGGGTTAGATTTCTACTCACCATTTACTTGTTGTTTTACCTAATTTACCGTATTTATTTAAAAAGGAGATTTCACTTAATTCTGTATTGTTCTACTGTTTTATTGCTTTTACGGCCTGATATAGAATTACTCTGTGCAGTTATGTGATTTCTTATCTTCGGTTATTATTTATTATTATTACTCACTGGGTTGGAGTACTCACATTACTCCCTGCCCCATGCGTGCAGATTCAGGATTAGCAGAGTCCGCACCAGAGCACTGACATCCTTCCCAGATCAGGCAGCGAGATTGGAGCTTCGAGGTAGCTGTTGACGTCCGCAGCCCCTTGACTCCCTTATTTTATGCTATTTCAGTTATTCCAGACTTTTGTATCAGACATTCTGTTTTGTAGACGTATAGAAATTCTGTAGTAGCTCATGACTTGTGACACCCTAGTCTGGGCTGTGTCGGGATGGTTTTCCCTTGTTATTATTGCTATTACCGCACTCTTTGCTATATTACGCATGTGTTAGAACTATTAATGTTAATTAAATGCTTTAAAGGAGGTGTTGCATTGTTCTGGCTGGCCTTGTCTTCACGAGAGGCGCCATCACGACCGGGTTTGGGAGTTGGGTCGTGACAAGTTGGTATCAGAGCCTAGGTTACTAGGTCTCGTGAGTCATGAGCTGGTTTAGTAGAGTCTCGTGGATCGGTACGGAGATGTCTATACTTATCCTCGGGAGGCTACAAAACCTTTTAGGAAAACTTCAAATTCTTGAAATTCTGTTGTGCGAACTTGTTGATACGAGTACTAAACTTCTCTTTGTTCTATTCTCTCACAGATGGTGAGGACACGAGCTACTGGACGTGACGGACGACCACCTGCACCACCTACTAAGGCTACCAGAGGCTGTGGACGCGGTCGTGTCATGGTCATGGCATAGGCAGAGCAGCAGGGGAAGCACCTGTGGATCCTCTAGTTGCCCCAGCTCAGGAATAGGCTCCAGCAGCACCAGTTCAGGCACCAGCTGTGCCCATTGTGATTCCGGGTCTTCAGAAGACATTGGCCTAGATATTGACAGTTTGCACGGGCCTAGCTCAGGTGGTTTCAGCCACCACAGCAGCAACAGCTACTTCACAGGCCGGGGGAGGCAATCAAACCCCCGCTGCTCGCACACCTGAGCAGGTAGTGCAGGGATTACAGACTCCAGAGGCACCTCCAGCTCAGCCAGTTGCTCCAGTACAGGAATTTAAGGTTCCAGTTATGCCCGAGGGTGAGCAGCGTCGCCTAGAGAGGTTTGGTAGACTCCAGTCTCCGATATTTAGTGGAGCTGAGGGCGAGGATGCCCAGGGTTTTCTTGACAGATGTCAGTGTATGCTCCGTACAGCGGGGATCCTTGAGTCCACCGGTGTGGCTTTTACTACTTATCAGTTTACTGGAGCTGCCTTCACTTGGTGGGAGGCGTATGAGCGGCGTAGGCCGGCTGGTGCAGCACCTTTGACTCGGCAGGAGTTCTCCGCTCTCTTCTTGGAGAAGTATGTACCACGGTCCCGTAGAGAGGAGCTGCGTAGGCTGTTTGAGTGGCTACGATAGGGAGATATGACTGTGTCTCAGTATGATATGAGGTTCTTAGAGTTGGCTCGTCATGCCATATGGATTGTATCGTCTGATCGTGAGCGGATCAGGAGATTTATGGATGGCCTTAACTATCATTTCCGTGTTCTTATAACTAGTGAGAGAGTGCTGGGTGCTTCATTTGAGGAGGTGGTGGATATAGCTCGAGATATTGAGTCGGTTTGCCGCCAGGATCGAGATGAGAGGGAGGCCAAGAGGCCTCGATGTTTTGGTAGTTTCAGTGGCGCTCCTTTGAAGGGCCAGTTCCAGCAGGGTCGAGGTCGTTCTTTCAGGCCCGCTCAGTTAGCCCGTTCCGAGTATCGTGGAGCATCTTCAAGTCGTGGTTATCAGGGTTCTCAGCAGAGTCAGCCATCTCTCAGCGCTCTTGCAGCACATCGTTCATCTCGTGCTCCATCTGTTTAGGGTTCTTCTAGGCCGAGTGCGTCAGCCAGTCACTCCAGCCCGAGGGGTTCTCTCCAACCCCATTCTCCAGCACCCGAGAGTTGTTATGAGTGCGGAGAGTTTGGGCATATGTGAAGGCAGTGTCCTCATCGAGCTGCTAGCTTATCTTAGCAGAGGGGTCAGCCCTCATCTTCTGCTCCAGTTTCCAGCTAGGGGTGAGGGTCAGGCAGCCAGGGGCCGCCCCAGAGGGGGAGTCGATCAGGCGGCGGTCAGGCTCGTTTTTATGCTCTTCAGGGTAGGACAGATGCTATTGCTTCAGGTGTTGTCATTATAGGTATTATTTCAGTCTGCCACAGAGATGTCTTTATCTTATTTGATCCCGGTTCCACCTATTCTTATGTGTTCTCATATTTTGCTCATTATTTGGGTTCGACCCGAGGGTATCTTGCTTTACCTGTTCATGTATCTACCCTGGTGGGCGATACTATTGTTGTAGACCATGTGTATCGGTCGTGTTTGGTGACTATTAGGGGTCTGGAGACCCGAGTTGATCTATTGCTATTGAGCATGGTGGATTTTGATGTTATTTTGGGCATGGACTGGTTATCTCCGTGTCATGCTATTCTGGACTGTCATGCTAAGATAGTCACTCTGGCTATACCGGGTGTACCGAGGATCGAGTGGCGTGGTGTGACTGACTTTGTTCCTAGCAGGGTGATTTCATTGCTAAAGGCTCAACGGATGGTTGGGAACGGTTATCTTTCATATTTGGAATTCGTGAGGGATGCGGGAGCCGAGACTCCTAGCATTGATTCTGTCCCAATTGTGAGGGAATTTCCCGATATTTTTCCTGCAGACCTGCCAGGCATGCCACCGGACAGGGACATTAATGTTGGTTTTGACCTGGTGCCGCGCACTCAGCCCATTTCCATTCCTCCGTATCGTATGGCACCAGCGGAGTTGAAAGAATTGAAGGATCAGCTTCAGGAACTCCTAGATAAGGGGTTCATTCGTCCTAGTGTGTCACCGTGGGGTGCACTGGTTCTATTTGTGAAGAAGAAGGATGGCACCATGAGAATGTGCATTGACTACAGGCAATTGAACAAAGTAACAGTGAAGAACAAGTATCCCCTACCTCGCATTGATGGTTTATTTGACCAGCTTCAGGGAGCGAGGGTGTTCTCCAAGATTGATCTCCGTTCGGGCTATCACCAGTTAAAGATCAGGGATTCAGATATTATGAAGACTGCTTTCAGGACTATATATGTGCACTATGAGTTTCTTGTTATGTCCTTTGGGCTGACTAATGCCCCAACAGCGTTCATGCATCTGATGAACAGTGTATTTCGGTTGTATCTGGATTCATTCATTATTTTTTTATTGATGATATTCTGGTGTACTCGCATAGCCAGGAAGAGCATGCACAGCATTTGCGAGTTGTGTTGCAGAGATTGAGGGAGGAGAAGCTTTATGCAAAGTATTCCAAGTGCAAGTTTTGGCTTAGCTCAGTAGCCTTCTTGGGGCACGTGGTGTCCAGCGAGGGTATTTAGGTCGACTCGAAAAAGATAGAGGCGGTGTAGAGTTGGCCTAGACTGACCTCAGCAACAGAGATTCATAGTTTCCTTGGGTTGGCAGGTTATTATTGCCGGTTTGTTCAGGGATTTTCCTCTATTGCATCGCCCTTGACCAAGTTGACTCAGAAGGGTGCTCCATTTGTGTGGTCAGATGAGTGCGAGGAGAGCTTTCAGAAGCTCAAGACAGCTTTGACCACAACTCCAATGTTGGTGTTGCCATCAACTTCAGGTTCTTATACCATATATTGTGATGCTTCGAGAGTTGGGATCGGATGTGCATTGATGCAGGAGGGTAGAGTTATTGCTTATGCTTCTCGTCAACTGAAGCCCCACGAGAAGAACTACCCTGTACATGATTTGGAGTTGGCTGCTATAGTTCATGATTTGAAAATTTGGAGGCACTACTTGTATGGTCTATCATGTGAGGTATTCACCGATCATCGTAGTCTTCAGCATTTATTCAAGCAGAAGGACCTTAATTTGAGGCAGCGGAGGTGGCTAGAGTTGCTTAAGGACTATGATATTACCATTCTGTATCACCCGGGGAAGGCCAACATAGTGGCCGATGCTTTGAGCCGAAAGGCGGTTAGTATGGGGAGTTTGGCGTATATTCTAGTTAGGGAGAGGTCCTTTGCAGTTGATGTCTAGGCTTTGGCCAATCAGATGTTGAGATTAGATATTTCGGAGCCTAGTCGGGTGTTGGCTTGTGTGGTTTCTCGGTCTTCCTTGTGTGATCACATTAGAGAGCGCCAGTATGATGATCCACATTTGCTTGTCCTTAAGGACAGGGTTCAGCATGATGATGCCAGGGATGTGACCATTGATGAGGATGGTGTGTTGCGGATGCAGGGCAAGATTTGTGTGCCCAATGTGGATGGGCTTTGGGAGTTGATAATGGAGGAGGCCCACAGCTCGCGGTATTCCATCCATCCGGGTGTCACGAAGATGTATCAGGATTTGAGGCAGCACTATTGGTGGAGAAGGATGAAGAAGGATATAGTAGGGTTTGTAGCTCGGTGTCTCAACTATCAGCAGGTAAAGTACGAGTATCAGAGGCCGGGCGGAGTACTTCAGCGGATGATTATTCCCGAGTGTAAGTGGGAGAGGATTACTATGGATTTTGTGAATGGTCTCCCTCGGACTTTAAAGAAGATCGATTTGATTTGGGTGATTGTGGACATGCTGACCAAGTCCGCGCACTTCATTCCGGTATGTACTACCTATTGTTCGGAGCGGCTAGCAGGGATCTTTATCCGGGAGATTGTTCGATTGCATGGAGTTCCAGTGTCTATTATCGCAGATAGAGGTACTCAGTTCACTTCTCAGTTCTGGAGGACATTTCAGCGAGAGTTGGGTACGCAGGTAGAGTTGAGCACATCATTTCATCCCCAGACGGACGGGCAGTCCGAGCGTACTATTCAGATATTGGAGGACATGTTGCGTGCCTATGTTATTGATTTTTGGGGTTCGTAGGATGAGTTTTTGCCGCTTGCCGAATTTTCGTACAACAACAGTTATCAGTCGAGCATTTAGATGGCTCCGTATGATGCGTTGTAAGGAAGGCGATGTAGATCTCCAATTGGATGGTTCGAGCCCGGCGAGGCTAGGATATTAGGGACAGAGATAGTTCAGGATGACTTAGAGAAGGTGAAGATGATTTAGGGGAGGCTTCGTACATCACAGTCGCGTCAGAAGAGTTATGCGGACCGGAAGGTTCGGGATGTGTCATATATGGTGGGTGAGAAGATCTTGCTGAAGGTTTCGCCCATGAAGGGTGTTATGCGGTTTGGGAAGAAAGGGAAGCTGAGTTCACGGTTTATTGGACCTTTTGAGGTACTTAGGAGGATTGGGGAGGTGGGTTATGAACTTGCCTTGCCACCCAGCTTGTCGGGCGTGCATCCGGTATTTCATGTATCTATGCTCCGGAAGTATGTTGGGGACCCATCTCATGTATTGGATTTAAGCACTGTTCAGTTGGATGATGATTTGACCTATGATGTGGAGCCAGTGGCTATTTTGGGTCGTCAGGTTCGAAAGTTGAGATCAAAGGATATAGCTTCGGTAAAGGTGCAGTGGAGAGGTCGGCCTGTGGAGGAGGCTACTTGGGAGACCGAGCGGGAGATGCAGAGCAGATATCCTCACCTATTTAAGGCTCCAAGTATGTTTCTTGACCCGCTCGAGGACGAGCGTTTGTTTTAGTTGGGGAGGATGTGACGACTCGGCCAGTTGTCACATGAGTTACCGCCCCGTTTCCCCCATTTTTCTGCTTCCTTATGTTTCATTATAGGAGTCTTGGGTGAATGAGTTAAATTGGATTGGTTTTAGATGGAAAAGAGACACTTAGTCTCTTAAAGAAAGGCTTATTTTGAAAAAAGTCAACCGGGTGTTGACTATTGAGTTAGAGGGTTCAGATGCAATTTTTGGTGATTCGGTTAGCTTCGGGGGTTAATTTGTGACTTAGGAGTGTGATCGGAATTGATTTTGGAGGTCCAGTGTAGAATTAGGCTTGAATTGGCGAAGTTAGTATTTTGGCGAATTCCGGTTGATAGGTGAGATTTTGATTCGAGGGTCGGAATGGAATTCTGAGAGTTGTTGTAGCTTCCTTAGGTGATTTTGGATGTGTGTGCAAAATTTCAGGTCATTCAGAGGTGTTTTGGTCGGATTTTTGATCAAATGCGTATTTCGGAAGTTTTTGAGAAACTTAGGCTTGAATTCGGTGAGAATTGATGATTTTAGCGTTGTTGGATGTGTTTTGATGATTGGAGCGAGTTTGAATGATGTTATAAGGTGTGTTGGTGCTTTTGGTTGAGGTCCCGGGGGCCTCGGGGTGATTTTGGATGGTCAATCGGACCAATTTTGGCCTTTGAAGATTGCAGGTTTTCCAGCTATTTTGTTGCAGAAGAATTGGTCTTCGCGTTCGCGTTGGTGAGTCGCGAACGCGTAGAAGGGAATTTCAGGACCAGTGTTTTGTCCTTCGCGTTCGCTCATGGTCATCGCGATCGCGGAAGGATCAAGTGATGAGTCATCGTGTTCGCGTGAAGGCATACGCGCTCGCGTATAAGGAGTTGGGTTCCAGGGCTTTTGGCCTTCGCGTTCGCGTGGTGCTGTCCGCGTTCGCATAAGCTTAAGGGTCCAGACCTTCGCGTTCGCATAGGTTCAACCGCGTTCGCGAAGGGTATTTTTGGCATAGGTGGATTTTGTTCATCGCGAACGCGAGAGGTCCCTTGCGTTCGCATAGAGGAAAATAAGCCTGGGCAGAAGGTTTTTATTAGATATTTCATCCGCGAACCAAGTCTCATTTCCACCATTTTTGAGCAACCTTGAGAGCCTTTGGATGGAAATTGAAGGGGATTTCGACTGGGTGTGATTTGAGGTGAGTTCTATGACCTAAATACATGATTTAATGGTAGAATAAACATAGAAATTTGTGGAAATTCATCAAAATTGGGTAAAGCTAGGGCTCGGAAATTTGGTATTTCAAAGTGGAAGTTGAGGGGTCAAATGGACTGCGATTTTGGTAATTTTGATATGTATAGACTCGTGGCGAGATAAGGAATCCGGTGATGTTAATTTTCTGATTTTTCGAGAAGTGGACTCGGGGCTCGAGTTTTGCAAATTTTGTGATTTTCGATATTTTTCGAGCCTTTTCGATTGGGTTATGTTCCCTTAGCCTATTGTAACGAATTCGTTGTGGTTTTGATCAGATTCGACGCGCGAGGAGGTCGATTTGCGAGGCAAGGGCATAGCGAGCTAGGATTTTAGCCGGCTTGAGGTGAGTAATGATAGTAAATGATATCCTGAGGGTTTGAAACCCCGGATTTGCACAACGTAGTGCTATATTGAGGTGAAATGCGCACTTAATGGCGAGCGCGGGGTTGTATACTACTGGGGATCGTGACTTGATCCGTCCCGTTTGATATTTTACCGCGTATTTGACTAAGTTTATTTGATTATCATCGTGATTTGGGCTTATTGCCACGTTTTGGGCTTAATGCCGATTATTTGAATCCTTCGGGGATTGTTATCACTATTTCCTCACTATTTTGACACGTTATTTGAACTCAGTCCTAATGATTATACTATTTTTCAAACTCAACCATTTTAATTGAATTTTGAGATTTTACTGACATTTCACTATTGTCTGGGCTGAGAACTATTATTTTATTGATGCCTGAAGGGCTTATGATATTTTCTAGACTGAGTGAGGCTTTCTAACCTTGAGTGTGATGTGAGAAGGCTTTCAGGCCTCGAGTGTATTGTGATGAGGCTTTCAGGCCTCGAGTGATAAGTGAGGAGGCTTTCAGGCCTCGAGTGTTATATGCCACGAGGTGGCTTGATATTGCGCTTGAGCCGTAAGGGGCCCCTCCCGGAGTCTGTACACCCCAGTGAGCGCGGGTACCCATGTGATGTGATACTGAGCCCGAGGGGCTGATACTGTTCTGAGTGATATGCTACTGAGCCCGAGGGGCTGATACTGTTCTGAGCGATTGATGCTGGGCCCGAGGGGCAGATTTCTACTCACTATTTACTTGTTGTTTTATCTGATTTACCGGATTTATTTAAAAAGGAGATTTCACTTGATTCTGCACTATTCTAATGTTTTACTGCTTTTACTGCCTGATATAGAATTACTTTGTGCAGTTATGTGATTTCTTATCTTCGGTTATTATTTATTATTATTACTCACTGGGTCGGAGTACTCACATTACTTCCTGCACCATGCGTGCAGATTCAGGATTAGCAGAGTCCGCACCTGAGCACTAACATCCTTCCCAAATCAGGCAGCGAGATCGGAGCTTCGAGGTAGCTGTTGACGTCCGCAGCCCCTTGACTCTCCTATTTTATGCTATTTCAGTTATTCCAGACTTCTGTATCAGACATTCTATTTTGTAGGCTTATAGAAATTCTGTAGTAGCTCATGACTTGTGACACCCTAGTTTGGGCTGTGTCGGGATGGTTTTCCCTCGTTATTATTGCTATTACCGCACTCTTTGCTATATTACGCATGTGTTAGAACTATTAATGTTAACTAAATGCTTTAAAAGAGGTGTTGCGTTGTTCTGACTGGCCTTGTCTTCACGAGAGGCGCCATCACGATCGGGTTTGGGAGTTGGGTCGTGAGACTATTCCTAGACAAAAAGATATTTTCATGAAAATTTCCATGAACAGAACCATTTCTTGAAGAGGCTATGTTCCCTCAAGATTATATCGCTAAAGAATTAGCTTGTAAACAGGCTCAATTGAATGTCCAACTTAGTAAGTTCATCTTCATCCTCTAACTAAAAGTTGTCCTCAACTTTCTATATTTTTTGCGTCTTTGTCGCTTATTACCATCATACTCTTCTGATATGAATTTTTACGTTGATCAAAATATGGAAACAATACCGAAAAGCTTTGACACAAGTGAATAATGCACACTGTAAATAACTCGGACTCAAGCGCAATTTGTTAATCCACATCGACCCACCTGTACTCAGTTTAAAGAACAAAAAATAGAGGGAGTCTGATTTGATACTACAACAATGATTAAAAAGAGGAGCGATTAAGAATGAAAAATGAAAGGTGTGATTAAGATGTTTGAAATTCCAATATATCTTCAAGGGCAGGATGACCAACAAATGTTGTTGCTAGGCAGAGAGCTAACCATCATCTTGTTGAATGAATCTTGCAGCAAAAAGGATTTCCCTTTCTTTCTATACCTTATTTTCTCCCTACACAAGAAAAAAGTAAAAATCTATTTCAAACTCATAAAAGGTGCATATCATCACCCTGCAAATGCTTTAAGAAATGGAAGGAGAATCCTTTAAAGTCATGAGGCTTGAAAGAGAAAACAACTTCCGAGGTTTGTTTGAGCCTGCCATTTCAAATGCCCATTACTTCAATATCCTCCATTGGGAACAACGGATTCAACCCCTGCTTAGACATCATGTGCCTAGAAGAGACACAGAACCAATAACATATTAAACATAATAACAACTTGACTTGTGGATGCTGGAATTTTGATTATGTTAATCGTATCAATATATTGAGGCTCACGCTATGTTGGAAAAAAATACCACATCTAGAATTAAGTCATTCGAACAACCAAGTAAATCATTGCCATCAATCGTTTTGATAGTAAGCTGGGGAGGATGTACCATTTTAGTTACGGGCTCAATTGGACCCGTAACTTTCGAAGCGAATGATAAATTTATGTGTATAACGTTAATAAAATTGCAATAGATAGTAGACATAAACTCATAACTTAATAAATATAATAGTTTAATGCTAAAAATATTAACGGCTGAACCCATAGGTGTCAATTATGGATCCGCCTCTGACAGTAAGGTAAGTCTTTGCTACAACAACAATCATTTGTGGTAACAGCCATCAATAACATTATCATCCTTCTCAATCTTATCCGTTAAACAGTTCTTTAATTTATTTTTATTCAGAAGGACGAAGGTAAAGACCCCAATTCAAGGACTGCTACTCTAGAATTTACCATTAATCTGAGAAGTCATATCTTACCGTGAATTTCTCAAACGAAAAGCACCAAATATCCATTTCTCTTGTCTTTAGTAATTCATATTCTCCACTTTTTGAGCTCATTTTAAAATCCCTGAAAATAGAAAACATATGGAGAAGAAAAAAGTAAGCATCAGAAAGAAAACAAAAAAAAAAACTTGCAATACAATGGGCAATCTTTCATCTTACAATTCCCCTTTCTTTTTTCTTTCTCTAAAGAAGATCAAGTTGGTAAAAAGGTTATATATTGTAAAACAATTACAAGCTCTCTTTATAGAAGTGATTACCTTTAAGGTCTTAAAGGATTTAGAGAAAAGAACTTTATCAAGATAAAGAGAAAAAGATATCAACATGTCTTCTTCTGTTTTTCATTCTCACTCGTCCTTTCTCAATTGGTGAAATAGTAAAAAGACAGTAAAGATAGGAAGGCTAAAAGATATTTAGAAAAATCAAATCTTAAAAGTAAGGAAGAACGCATATAATAATAGATACTTTTCTGAAATGGAATGCACCCTTGTTTCTTATGTCACTATTTATTTTTCAGCAATTAACAAAAGGCCAAAAAAATTAAAATCTGCAATCAATTGATGGTAAAAGTATGCAGGTGGCTTTTTGATAAACATTTGAATCAAATGAGTAGTAAGTATATTGCACATATAGATATGTTGTTTAGTAGTTTTATTTTCGCATTAAAGACTGGGATTAGTAATCTACATTGCGATACACGGTAGCACACAAATGTATAAAAGAATATAGAGATTAGCAGGGAGTGAACAAAATTTAAACTTTGGGGAAAAAAGAACAGGGAAAAGAAGGTAGAGAGGGTGGAGTATAGAGAAATTCGGCAAAAGCAGAGAGAAATAGTGTAAAAAGAGAGATGAAAGAGTATGAAGTATTTGGAAGGATATGGAAAGAGAGGAAAGAATCATTATGGGAATAAACTGATGTGTATGTGCATGAAAATAGGGAGTAAAGAATCGGCGTGGGAAGAGACAGCCGGGTATGTGAATTAGTTTGTTAGTATTATGTGGAAAGATATGTTTTTGAGCAGTGAAATATCAAGGGAAAAAGGCGAAAAACTATAGAGGGGGAGAAAATGCGTTACCTGCTAATTGGGAATGCCATGTAACCGAGCGTATGTCCCTCTCTCTATATGCATTACAGATTATAACAAAACTGACTTGCACCAGGTAAGGGTGTCTTTTGGAGGGGGAGAAGAGGACTTGGATAACGGCGAGAAGGCAATAGTACAATAAAATTGGTAAAACTTAGTTCATGGCCATCATAATTATGCCGTGGTATTTTTTTTTTCCTGTTCATTACAATATTGTAGCAATGTTAAATACCTATGTCACTTCAAACAGAACACAAAAGTGTAGAGAAGATAGAAAAGCTATATGAGTAAACTATAACCTTCATTGAGAGATGTAGTCGAACTTCGTTCAGATAAATAACTTCGTTCATTATTCATTAGGCAAATAATAATGGTAATAGTATTTAAGAATGTGTAGAGCAGTAGTTATCAATTGCGCAGAAACAGTAGTTACAAATTGTGCGTAAATCGCAGTGGCAAAGCTTATCTGGAGTGTACCTCAATCTCGTAATAACATTTTATCTTCGCAATAATAGTGTCCCCACATCTATAAAATTAGATTAGCCAAGTATGTCAATATCTTTACCTTGCAGAGGCTTAAAACATAGATTTATTTTTGGTTATATGTTATTCTTATATTTGAGTACAACAACAAAATTAAAGCTACTTTCAGACTTTCTAATTAAATTCAACAGTTAAAATGTTGATTCGACAACAGTAGTTGCTGACTCAAGGGGAAAGAAACATCATTTTTTTCCCAATAGAATTAGAGTTGGCAAATATAAATATATTAGTTACTCATGATATTAAAACTGTGTCGTTGAAATTTTTTGGAATAGAGTAGGCAAATAAGATTACAGTACAATTGGGCGTACACACAGAAAATTAAAAAATAAATAAAACTGGTGAAAAAGGAATTACTAGTGCTTGGACACGTGCATTGTACGTGTGTCCCATGCTAATTAATATAAATATTTTAAAGCAATATAGATATTTTTAGAATAAGCGCGCAATGAGTTACACAAATTATGAAGAGGATAAATGTAAGCTCAAAACTAATGAATGTTGAGCCTACTATGCTTAAATAACACATACTCCCTCCGTTTCAATTTATGTGAACCCATTTGACTGGGCACGGAGTTTAAAAAAAGAGAAAAGACTTTTGATCTTGTGGTGTAAAATGAGGCACATATATTTTGTGTGGCTATAAATCATTCTGTAAAGGTAAATTGTTTCCAAATAAGGAAAAAGGTCATTCTTTTTGGCACGAACTAAAAAGGAAATATGTTCACATAAATTGAAACGGAGGGAGTACTTTATTTTACACTTGAATATGTGCAACATCAGTTATGGTTGCAAGTGCTTTACGTCTTAAAGTTTGTGCCTTATGTTTAAGAAATTGTAGCCTCCTTGTTTTTATAGCCGCAAATACATATCAAGAAGTTGTTATCGAATGAAAATAGAATTTTGTAGAAACTGTAGAGAAATTCGATAAACGGATGTCTTCCTTATGATGGCTAGAAAATCAATTTCAATTTTATGATGTACACTTGCATCGAAATAGTAGTTAGTTGTGATACAGACATATAATAATTATTGAAATCAATAAATTTGATTAATATTTATAAATCATAATTGCACATACTTGTACCATTTGGCTGATTCAAAATTATGAGCCCTTTCATATGTGAATTTGACAGAAGAATATTAGTTGAATTACATAAATATAATAATATCAATAATTTTAATACACCAATCGTATTTTGATATTCTTATTAGTCGCACTTCACGAAAAGCAGTTTTGTAGATTAGAGAATGATTCATACAAATTAATTTTTCAATGAGAATTTAAATATTAAGTATCTCATAAGTTTTCAAGTAAAAAATTTTATATTAAAGAAAATATAGAAGATGATAAAATTTATGAAATATATATAACAACAATACGATCATAGAAGCTACGGATGTTTCGTGCGTGCTCAAATTTGCCACCAAAGATACTTTGTTGTGCACCTGTATAGAGTGTAATGAAGAATGTCAAAAAAAAAAACTATAATGTAAAAATATTATAACCATTGAAGATGGAAGAAACAAACAACCAAAGTTGAATAATTAAGAAAATTAAACTTACAAAATTGCTATGCTACAAAATCACCGAAATCAAAATTAAACAAGCAAATAATAACGGTACTACAACAAAAACGAAAAAAAAGATTATATTATGTATTGTCTTACAAAAAAGATGTAGGCACGAAGAATACTTGAACAATAAATACACAATATCATCATTCCGATAAGAATATCCTATATTGACAAATGAAACAAAATTGAGGTAAGTGAACAGAAATAGCCAACTAAAAAGGAATAATCAATTACCTAACAGAGAACAATGAATACAAGAAAAAATCACAAATATGATTATGCAAATAATTTTATTTAGGAAGATGAGAGTATATTGAGTAATTCCAACATTACACAAATGTCAAAGCGATCATACGCAGTCCTTTATCCTCTTCTTGATAATGATTATAGAGAAAATATTAGAAGCCTTTCCCATGATTATATATTGTGTTGGAGAATAATATGTAAGCCAATTGATATGGCCGTGAAGGTTGGCATTTTTCATTTTATGTTAAATACACTTTGTCCATCCTTGGTTTTTGTCATAAATGACAGCTTTTAAGAATCATTATTAGAGGATACTAATTGCAACAGTTTTGAATTGCAATGAGGAAAGCAACAATAATTGGGAAAAGCAAACTCTAAATTGCAACAATAATTATTCTTTAAACGAAAAATGCCTAAAAATGTCATTCAACTTTCAGAAATGATTTGTTCATGTCATCCGTTAAAAAATTGTTATTTCCATACCACTGTCGTTAAAGAAATGGCTCATCCATGCCATTATTGACTAACGACTCAATTTTTATTTGGCCCATTCATGCCACTGCAGTTAGTCAATAATGGCAAGGATGACTCATTTCTTTAACGGCAGTGGCATGAAATGGATATTTTTTTAACGGATGGCATGGATAGACCATTTCTGAAAGTTGAGTGATATTTTTAGGCCTTTTCCGTTCTTTAAAGGGAAAAGCAAACGCATCTGAAAAGAAAAAAAAAATAAAAGTTGTCATTTATTGGAAGGTCAATTTTTTGGCTAAAGGATAAAATAGTAACCTAATTTTAAATGGGTATGTTACCCAAGCTCTGTTTCTACAGACTTTTATGCTATCCTTCCACAGATACATTTTTAATCCTTATTAATTAGGTCATGTAATTTAATGGTCATGTCATTATAATAATATTATTTTATATTTATTATATTAAATGTTTAATATTTTAGTATATTTTACTTAAAAATAATTTACAATAGGGGTAAAATAGTAATCTAACTTTGCAGGTAGAAGCTTCCCACTTTTAGTATAATATGATTAGTTACTCATGATATTAAAATTGTGTCGTTGAAATTTTTTGGAATAGAGTAGGCAAATAAGATTACAGTACAATTGGGCGAACACACAGAAAATTGAAAAATAAATGAAACTGATGAAAAAGGAATTACAAAAAAAAAATGCAGTGAGGAGAAAAGAGAGCACTCAGCACATTGGCACTTCACATAAAAGAAAATACTCAATTCACACACAACATAGAGAATAAATAATTAACTGATAGCATACAGAAGCACGAACCCAAGTTTCAAGGTTTCATTTTATTCTCATAAAGCACACAAAAATAAAAGTATTTTTTTGCAATTTAAAACCTGAAATTATAACGCATAACCGCTTGATATACATATTTGTTTCTTCCGATAATCCTTCGTTAGGTATTCATTAGGCTAATAATAATGGTAATAGTATTTAAAAGTGTTTAGAGCAGTAGTTACCAAATGTGCAAAAACAGTAGTTATGAATTATTTCTATCAGTTCGAGAGAGAGAAGGCAAGCCCCGACAGGTTCAAATAACGTGAATGATATCATTTATCAATTATTAATATATTTGACGCCAATTATGCTCTTTCAAGTTTTAATAGAATTAGAGTATTCAAATATATCTGTTGATTAGATTAGAATTGCTAAGCATAATTGGTAAAGATTAAGTTTGAGAAAATTACATACCACATTGTTGATTCCGGGTGCCATGTATAGCATTTTTTCAAACAGGTCATGGGTGTAAAAATAAGAAGGAAGAGAGAGGTCTTAAAGAGATGGGGGAGTACAGAGAATGCAACCCAGATATTAGTATTTACAACTTTATAAAGCAGAAACATGTATTAACGAATCAGTCATAGCATCAGCATTATTTGAAGAAAAATGGACTAGAATGATCGCAGAACTTGCCTTTTGCATTAGTGAGATAACTTGTTCAGCAGTCTCTGGAATCCCATGCTCTAGAAATGCCTGAGAAATTCATGACAAAAGAAATTATTTCATAAGTCGAGTAAGAGATTACTTGATTTTTTTGGTTAAAAATGATGCCCCTTACATTCATCACACAAGAATTGTATGTGTCTATCCAGAAAGCTAGCTTCTGCTGATGGCTCAAACCCTCTAATTTCACTGATGATAGCTTGCCGATGTGACGACCCGACCCGTCGTCTCATGTATTTTCGTCCCGTTTTTCCCGTTTATTGCTTCTTTATGATTTATTATGTGTGTTGGTTGAGTTTGAGTCTATTCGGATTGGATTTGATAGGAAAATGAGCGATTAGTCTCTTTAAGGAAAGGTTGGTTTGAAAAAGTCAATCGGAAGTTGATTTATGAGTTAGAGGGCTCGGATGTGATTTTCGACGATTCAGTTAGCTTCGGGGATGATTTGAGGCTTAGGAGCGCAATCGGAAGTAATTTTGGAGGTTCGGTGTAGAATTAGGCTTGAATTGGCGAAGTTAGCATTTTGGCGATATCCGGTTGATAGGTGAGATTTTGATCCGAGGGTCGGAATGAAATTCCGAGAGTTACAGTAGCTTCGTTTGGTGATTTGTGATGTGTGTGCAAAATTTCAGTTGAATCGGAGGTGGTTAGGTCGGATTTTTGATCGAATGTGAGTTTTGGAAGAATTTAATAAACTTAGGCTTTGATTTGGTAAAATTTGAGGATTTTGATGTTAACGATAGTGATTTGATGATTCGAGCAAGTTTGAATAAAGTAATAGATCATGTCTGTGCTTTTGGTTGAGGTCCCGGGGGCCTCGGGGTGAGTTCGGGTGGTTAAACGGAGAGTTTTGGAGTTGTTGCATGATTTATGACTGCTGGTATCTGGTATTTTCGCATCTGCGGAAAAGGGACCGTAGAAGCGGTTCTGCAGATGCGGTGGGGTAGATCGCGGAAGTGGTTTTAGAGGGGCTTGGCAATTCCGCAGAAGCGGAAGGGTTTTCGCAAAAGCGGTCATCGCAGGTGCGGCTTTGACCGCAGAAGCGGTCCGGGGTAACTTGATGAAAAATCGCAGAAGCGGTAACCGCAGAAGCGGCATTTTGGGCCGCAGAAGCGAAAAGGCCTGGGCAGATATTAAATTAAGTCTTCTTCG
>MU693853.1:26552-39336 GCA_026770625.1 Nicotiana glauca
TAAGAGAGTTTAAACTTGTGATTTGAGGGGTCAAATAGACTCCGATTCTTGTGAACTTGATATGTATAGACTCGTGGCGAGATAAGGATCGTATTGATGTAAATTTTCTGAATTTCGAGAAGTGGGCCCGGTGCTCGGGTTTTGCAAATTTCGTGATTTTCGATATTTTTCGAGTCTTTTTGATTGGGTTATTTTCCCTTAGCCTATTGTAATGTATTCCTTGTGGTTTTGGCTAGATTCGACGCGCGAGGAGGTCGATTTGAGAGGAAAGGGCATTACGAGCTAGTCTTTGGCCGGCTGGAGGTGAGTAATTGATGTAAATGCTGCTCTGAGGGTTTGAGACCCCGGACTTTCACATCGTAACGCTATATTGAGGTGTGAAACGCATTCCACGATGAGTGCAGGGTCGTTTACTGTTGGGGATTGAGACTTGGTCCATCCCGAGTGTTAATTTCTATTATATTGGCGATTGAGACGCATACTTTATCACTGTGAATTGGGCTTATTGCCGTGTTTGGGGCCTTGTGCCGATCTGTAGAATCCTTAGGGGATCCTTATGTGTTTTTCCTCACTTGTGTGCATAACATATACTCTCAATCATGCTTTCAACTGTTAAAAATAATATAATAACTGTGTTTATACACGAATATTAAATGGAAAAAGGATATGAGGGCTGAGATCTCTATAGTATGTCATGCCCGATTGGCTGTGAACTCATTTGACTGAGATGGGTCGGGGACCCGATAGTAAGGACGTTTTCCTTTAATATGGACTGGGCTGCACGCCACATAGATGATATATATATTGATATTGAGACCGAGAACCTGTTTGATGCCACGATATGGCTGATATTGCGCTTGGGCTGTAGGAGCCCCTCCAGAGTCTGTATACACCCCAGTGAGCGCCGTCGACGTTAAATAAGTGGAGCGGGTTGTACGCCGCAGCGGGTACTAGAGTGTACCGTTATCTGTGTTGCATCTTTTCATGCATTATTCCTTGACTGTATTACTTGTTGGTTACCGTTTCACTGATATTGATCTAAACTGCTAGATATAGATTACTTTGTACATTTTCTGCATTTTCTTACTTTCAGGCTGTTGTTATGTTTATTACTCACTGGGTCGGAGTACTCACTTTACTCCCTGCACCTTGTGTGCAGATCCAGGGCATTCACAGGCTGAGTAAGCTTTGACCAGCTTTCCAGAATTCTTATTTCGGGAGTATTTGAGGTAGCTGCAGGGCATTCGCAGCCGTTGATTCTCCCTTCTATCCCTATTCTTTTATTTCTCTTGTCTTTAATAATTCATATTCTCCACTTTTGAGCTCATTTTAAAATTCCTGAAAGTAGAAAACATATGGAGAAGAAAAAAGTAAGCATCAGCAAGAAAACAAAAAAAAAAAACTTGCAACACAATGGGCAATCTTTCATCTTACAATTCCCCTTTCTTTTTCCTTTCTCTAAAGAAGATCAAGTTGGTAAAAAAGTCATATATTGTAAAACAATTACAAGCTCTCTTTATAGAAGTGATTACCTTTAAGGTCTTAAAGGATTTAGAGAAAAGAACTTTATCAAGACAAAGAGAAAAAGATATCAACATGTCTTCTTCTGTTTTTCATTCTCACTCGTCCTTTCTCAATTGGTGAAATAGTAAAAAGACAGTAAAGATAGGAAGGCTAAAAGATATTTAGAAAAGTCAAATCTTAAAAGTAAGGAAGAACGCATATAATAATAGATACTTGCCTGAAAAGGAATACACCCTTATTTCTTATGTCACTATTTATTTTTCAGCAATTAACAAAAGGCCCAAAAAATTAAAATCTGCAATCAGTTGATGGTAAAAGTATGCAGGTGGCTTTTTGATAAACATTTGAATCAAATGAGTAGTAAAGTATATTGCACATATAGATATGTTGTTTAGTGGTTTTGTTTTCACATTAAAGACTGGGATTAGTAATCTACATTGCGATACACGATAGCACACAAATGTATAAAAGAATGTAGAGATTAGCAGGGAGTGAACGAAATTTAAATTTTGGGGGAAAAAGTACAGGAAAAAGAAGGTAGAGAGGGTGGAGTATAGAGAAATTCGGCAAAAGCATAGAGAAATAGTGTAAAAAGAGAGATGAAAGAGTATAAAGTATTTGGAAGGATATGGAAAGAGAGGAAAGAATCATTATGAGAATAAACTGATGTGTATGTACATGAAAATAGGGAGTAAAGAATCGGCGTGGGAAGAGACAGCCGGGTATGTGAATTAGTTTGTTAGTATTATGTGGAAAGATATGTTTTTGAGTAGTGAAATATCAAGGAAAAAAGGCGAAAAACTATAGAGGGGGAGAAAATGCATTTCCTGCTAATTGGGAATGCCATGTAACCGAGCGTATGTCCCTCTCTCTATATGCATTACAGATTATAATAAAACTGACTTGCACCAGGTAAGGGTGTCTTTTGGAGGGGAGAAGAGGACTTAGATAACGGCGAGAAGGCAATAGTACAATAAAATTGGTAAAATTTAGTTCATGGCCATCATAATTATGCCGTGGTATTTTTTTTTCCTGTTCATTACAATATTGTACCAATGTTAAATACCTATGTCACTTCAAACAGAACACAAAAGTGTAGAGAAGATAGAAAAACTATATGAGTAAACTATAACCTTCATTGAGAGATGTAGTCTAACTTCGTTCAGATAAATAACTTCGTTCGTTATTCATTAGGCAAATAATAATGGTAATAGTATTTAAGAATGTTTAGAGCAGTAGTTATCAATTGTGCAGAAACAGTAGTTATAAATTGTGCGTAAATCGCAATGGCGAAGCTTATCTGGAGTGTACCTCAATCTCGTAACAACGTTTTGTCTTCGCAATCATAGTGTCCCCACACATATAAAATTAGATTAGCCAAGTATGTCAGTATCTTTACCTTGCAGAGGCTTAAAACATAGATTTATTTTTGGTTATATGTTATTCTTATATTTGACTACAACAATAAAACTAAAGCTACTTTCAGACTTTCTAATTAAATTCAACAGTTAAAATGTTGAGTCGACAACAGTAGCTGCTGATTCAAGGGGAAGAAACATCATTTTTTCCCCAATAGAATTAGAGTTGGCAAATATAAATATATTAGTTACTCATGATATTAAAACTGTGTCGTTGAAATTTTTTGGAATAGAGTAGGCAAATAAGATTACAGTACAATTGGGCGAACACACAGAAAATTGAAAAATAAATGAAACTGATGAAAAAGGAATTACTAGTGCTTGGACACGTGCATTGCACGTGTGTCCCATGCTAATTAATATAAATATTTTAAAGCAATATAGATATTTTTAGAATAAGCGCGCAATGAGTTACACAAATTGTGAAGAGGATAAATGTAAGCTCAAAACTAATGAATGTTGAGCCTACTATGCTTAAATAACACATACTTTATTTTACACTTGAATATGTGCAACGTCAGTTATGGTTGCAAGTATTTTACGCCTTAAAGTTTGTGCCTTATGTTTAAGAAATTGTAGCCTCCTTATTTTTATAGCCGCGTACATATCAAGAAGTTGTTATCGAAAGAAAATAGGATTTTGTAGAAGCTGCTGAGAAATTCGATAAACGGATGTCTTCCTTATGATGGCTAGAAAATCAATGTCAACTTTATGATGTACACTTGCATCGAAATAGTAGTTAGTTGTGATACAGACATATAATAATTATTGAAATCAATAAATTTGATTAATATTTATAAATCATAATTGCACATACTTGTACCATTTGTCTGATTCAAAACTATGAGCCCTTTCATATGTGAATTTGACAGAAGAATATTAGTTGAATTACATAAATATAATAATATCAATAATTTTAATACACCAATCGTATTTTGATATTCTTATTAGTCGCACTTCACGAAAAGCAGTTTTGTAGATTAGAGAATGATTCATACAAATTAATTTTTCAATGAGAATTTAAATATTAAGTATCTCATAAGTTTTCAAGTAAAAAATTTTATATTAAAGAAAATATAGAAGATGATAAAATTTATGAAATATATATAACAACAATACGATCATAGAAGCTACGGATGTTTCGTGCGTGCTCAAATTTGCCACCAAAGATACTTTGTTGTGCACCTGTATAGAGTGTAATGAAGAATGTCAAAAAAAAAAACTATAATGTAAAAATATTATAACCATTGAAGATGGAAGAAACAAACAACCAAAGTTGAATAATTAAGAAAATTAAACTTACAAAATTGCTATGCTACAAAATCACCGAAATCAAAATTAAACAAGCAAATAATAACGGTACTACAACAAAAACGAAAAAAAAGATTATATTATGTATTGTCTTACAAAAAAGATGTAGGCACGAAGAATACTTGAACAATAAATACACAATATCATCATTCCGATAAGAATATCCTATATTGACAAATGAAACAAAATTGAGGTAAGTGAACAGAAATAGCCAACTAAAAAGGAATAATCAATTACCTAACAGAGAACAATGAATACAAGAAAAAATCACAAATATGATTATGCAAATAATTTTATTTAGGAAGATGAGAGTATATTGAGTAATTCCAACATTACACAAATGTCAAAGCGATCATACGCAGTCCTTTATCCTCTTCTTGATAATGATTATAGAGAAAATATTAGAAGCCTTTCCCATGATTATATATTGTGTTGGAGAATAATATGTAAGCCAATTGATATGGCCGTGAAGGTTGGCATTTTTCATTTTATGTTAAATACACTTTGTCCATCCTTGGTTTTTGTCATAAATGACAGCTTTTAAGAATCATTATTAGAGGATACTAATTGCAACAGTTTTGAATTGCAATGAGGAAAGCAACAATAATTGGGAAAAGCAAACTCTAAATTGCAACAATAATTATTCTTTAAACGAAAAATGCCTAAAAATGTCATTCAACTTTCAGAAATGATTTGTTCATGTCATCCGTTAAAAAATTGTTATTTCCATACCACTGTCGTTAAAGAAATGGCTCATCCATGCCATTATTGACTAACGACTCAATTTTTATTTGGCCCATTCATGCCACTGCAGTTAGTCAATAATGGCAAGGATGACTCATTTCTTTAACGGCAGTGGCATGAAATGGATATTTTTTTAACGGATGGCATGGATAGACCATTTCTGAAAGTTGAGTGATATTTTTAGGCCTTTTCCGTTCTTTAAAGGGAAAAGCAAACGCATCTGAAAAGAAAAAAAAAATAAAAGTTGTCATTTATTGGAAGGTCAATTTTTTGGCTAAAGGATAAAATAGTAACCTAATTTTAAATGGGTATGTTACCCAAGCTCTGTTTCTACAGACTTTTATGCTATCCTTCCACAGATACATTTTTAATCCTTATTAATTAGGTCATGTAATTTAATGGTCATGTCATTATAATAATATTATTTTATATTTATTATATTAAATGTTTAATATTTTAGTATATTTTACTTAAAAATAATTTACAATAGGGGTAAAATAGTAATCTAACTTTGCAGGTAGAAGCTTCCCACTTTTAGTATAATATGATTAGTTACTCATGATATTAAAATTGTGTCGTTGAAATTTTTTGGAATAGAGTAGGCAAATAAGATTACAATACAATTGGCGAACACACAGAAAATTGAAAAATAAATGAAACTGATGAAAAAGGAATTACAAAAAAAAAATGCAGTGAGGAGAAAAGAGAGCACTCAACACATTGGCACTTCGCATAAAAGAAAATACTCAATTCACACACAACATAGAGAACAAATAATTAACTGGTAGCATACAGAAGCACGGACCCAAGTTTCAAGGTTCCATTTTATTCTCAAAAAGCACACAAAGATAAAAGCTTTTTTTTTTTGCAATTTAAATCCTGAAATTATAACACATAATCGCTTAATATACACATTTATTTGTTCCGATAATCCTTCGTTAGGTATTCATTAGGCCAATAATAATGGTAATAGTATTTAAAAATGTTTAGAGCAGTAGTTACCAAATGTGCAAAAATAGTAGTTATGAATTATTTCTATCAGTTCAAGAGAGAGAAGGCAACCCCCGACAGGTTCAAACAATGTGAATGATATCATTTATCAATTACTAATATATTTGACGCCAATTATGCTCTTTCAAGTTTCAATAGAATTAGAGTATTCAAATATATCAGTTGATTAGATTAGAATTGCTGGTAAAGAATAAGTTTGAGAGAATTACATACCACATTGTTGATTCCAGGTGCCATGCATAGCATTTTTTCAAACAGGTCGTGGGTGTAAAAATAAGAAGGAAGAGAGAGGTCTTAAAGAGATGGGGGAGTACAGAGAATGCAACCTAGCTATTAGTATTTACAACTTTATAAAGCAGAAACATGTATTAACGAATCAGTCCTAGCATCAGCATTATTTGAAGAAAAATGGACTAGAATGATCGCAGAACTTGCCTTTTGCATTAGTGAGACAACTTGTTCAGCAGTCTCTGGAATCCCATGCTCTAGAAATGCCTGAGAAATTCATGACAAAAGAAATTATTTCATAAGTCGAGTAAGAGATTACTTGATTTTTTTGGTTAAAAAAGATGCCCGTTACATTCATCACACAGGAATTGTATGTGTCTATCCAGAAAGCTAGCTTCTGCTGATGGCTCAAACCCAATTATTTCACTGATGATAGCTTGCCGATGTGACGACCCGACCCGTCGTCTCATGTGTTTTCGTTCCGTTTTCCCCGTTTATTGCTTCTTTATGATTTATTATGTATGTTGGTTGAGTTTGAGTTGATTCGAATTGGATTTGGTAGGAAAATGGGCAATTAGTCTCTTTAAGGAAAGGTTGATTTGGAAAAGTCAACCGGAAGTTGATTTGTGAGTTAGATGGCTCGGATGTGATTTCCAATGATTCAATTAGCTTCGGGGGATGATTTGAGGCTTAGGAGCGCAATCAGAAGTAATTTTGGAGGTTCGGTGTAGAATTAGGCTTGAATTGGCGAAGTTAGCATTTGGCGATATCCGATTGATTGGTGAGATTTTGATCCGAGGATCGGAATGGAATTCCGAGAGTTACAGTAGCTTCGTTAGGTGATTTGTGATGTGTGTGCAAAATTTCAGTTGAATCGGAGGGGGTTAGGTCGGGTTTTTGATAGAATGTGAGTTTCGGAAGAATTTGATAAACTTAGGCTTTGATTTGGTGAAATTTGAGGATTTTGATGTTAACGATAGTGATTTGATGATTCAAAAAAGTTTGAATAAAGTAATAGATCATGTCTGTGCTTTTGGTTGAGGCCCCGGGGGCCTCGGGGTGAGTTCGGGTGGTTAAACGGAGAGTTTTGGAGTTGTTGCATGATTTATGACTGCTGGTATCTGGTATTTTCGCATCTGCGGAAAAGGGACCGCAGAAGCGGTTCCGCAGATGCGGTGGGGTAGATCGCGGAAGTGGTTTTAGAGGGGCTTGGCAATTCCGCAGAAGCGGAAGGGTTTCCGCAAAAGCAGTCATCGCAGGTGCGGCTTTGGACCGTAGAAGCGGTCTGGGGTGACTTGATGAAAAACCGCAAAAGCGGTGGAAGAACCGCAGAAGCGGTAACCGCAGAAGCGGCATTTTGGGCTGCAGAAGCGAAAAGGCCTGGGCAGATATTAAATTAAGTCTTCTTCGCGAATTTTTAAACAACAAACATTTTGGACTTCGAACTAAGAGGGTTTTGGGCGATTTTTGAAGAGGTTTTCAAGGGCTATCATCATGTATGGATTCTTGGACTTAGATTATGATATTATGGTGTATAAACATGGATTAACCCTAAAAACCCAAAGAATTAAAGGTTAAAAATGGAGGTTAGGGCTTGAAACCTAAGAGAGTTTAAATTTGTGATTTGAGGGGCCAATAGACTCCGATTCTTATGAACTTGATATGTATAGACTCGTGGCGAGATAAGGATCGTATTGATGTAAAATTTTCTGAATTTCGAGAAGTGGGCCCGGGGCTCGGGTTTTGCAAATTTTGTGATTTTCGATATTTTTCGAGTCTTTTTGATTGGGTTATTTTCCCTTAGCCTATTGTAATGTATTCCTTGTGGTTTTGGCTAGATTCGACGCGCGAGGAGGTCGATTTGAGAGGAAAGGGCATTGCGAGCTAGTCTTTGGCCGGCTAGAGGTGAGTAATTGATGTAAATGCTGCTCTGAGGGTTTGAAACCCCGGACTTTCACATTGTAATGCTATATTGAGGTGTGACATGCATTCCACGATGAGTGCGGGGTCGTTTATTGTTGGAGATTGAGACTTGGTCCATCCCGAGTGTTAATTTCTATTATATTGGCGATTGAGACGCATACTTTATCACTGTGAATTGGGCTTATTGCCGTGTTTGGGGCCTTGTGCCGACCTGTAGAATCCTTAGGGGATCCTTATGTGTTTTTCCTCACTTGTGTGCATAACATATACTCTCAGTCATGCTTTCAACTGTTAAAAACAATATAATAACTGTGTTTATACACGAATATTAAATGGAAAAAGGATATGAGGGCTGAGATCTCTATAGTATGTCATGCCTGATTGGCTGTGAACTCATTTGACTAAGATGGGTCGGGGACCCGATAGTAAGGATGTTTTCCTTTGATATGGATTGGGCTGCACGCCGCATCGATGATATATATATTGATATTGAGGCCGAGAGCCTGTTTGATGCCACGATATGGCTGATATTGCGCTTGGGCTGTAGGAGCCCCTCCACAGTCTGTATACACCCCCAGTGAGCGTCGTCGATGTTAAATAAGTGGAGAGGGTTGTACGCCGCAGCGGGTACTAGAGTGTACCATTATCTGTGTTGCATCTTTTCATGCATTATTCCTTGACTGTATTACTTATTGGTTACCGTTTCACTGATATTGATCTAAACTGCTAGATATAGATTACTTTTTGCATTTTCTGCCTTTTCTTACTTTCAGACTGTTGTTATGTTTATTACTCACTGGGTCGGAGTACTCACTATACTCCCTGCACCTTGTGTGCAGATCCAGGGCATTCACAGGCTGAGTGAGCTTTGACCAGCTTTCCAGAATTCTTATTTCAGGAGTATTTGAGGTAGCTGCAGGGCGTTCGCAACCGTTGATTCTCCCTTCTATCCCTATCCTTTTATTTCCGCATTATCAGCTTTTATACAGACTTTGTAGAAAGATGTTACTCTGTATTTTAGAGGCTCATGTTTGTGACACCGGGTCCATGTTGGGCTGTATTGGTATTTGTTAGATTTTTGTTCCGCATTATTATCAGTATTTTAGGCCTTGACTTAAATGGAATTTATCTGCATCTATTTAATTAATGGGGTTATTGTTATAAATGGTCGGGCTTGCCTAGTAGTGTGCTGGGCGCCAACATGACCGGGTTGGGGTCGTGACAAGTTGGTATCAGAGCCTAGGTTACTTGGTCTCGCGAGTCATGAGCCGGTTTAGTAGAGTCTCGTAGATTGGTACGGAGACGTCTGTACTTATCCTCGGGAGGTTGCAGAACCTTTAGGAAACTTCATATTCTTGGAATTCTTATCGTGCGACTTTGTTGATCCGAGAACTAAATTCTGTTACCCTATTATCTCGCAAATGGCGAGAACCCGTGCTACCGGACGACCACCTGTACCACCTACTGAGGCCACCAGAGGCCGTGGACGCGGTCGTGGTCGAGGTCGTGGTCGAGGCAGAGCTGAGGGGGCACCACCTGTTGACCCACCAGTTGCCCCGGCTCAGGATCAGGCTCCAGTTGTAGAGGCTCCAGCAGCACCTGTTCAGGCACCAGCTGTGCCTATTGTGATTCTGAGTCTTCAGGAGGCCCTAGCTCAGATTCTATCAGTTTGCACTGTCCTGGCTCAAGCAGTCTCAGCCACTATTGCCGCAGCTACTTCGCAGGCTGGGGAAGGTAATCAGACCCCCACTGCTCGCACGCCTGAGTAGGTAGTGCAGGGTTTGCAGACACCAGAGGCACCACCAGTTCAGCAGGTTGCCCCAGTTCAGCTGGTTGCACCGGTTCAGGATGATGTGATTCCAGCTATGCCAGACGATGAGCAGCGTCGTCTTGAGAGGTTCAGTAGGCTCTCACCTCCTACTTTCAGTGGTGTTCCAGGCGAGGATGCCCAGGGTTTTCTCGACAAGTGTCGACATATGCTTCGGACAGCAGGGATCTTAGAGGCGAGCGGGGTATCATTTACTACTTTTCAGTTTTCTGGAGCAGCCTTCACTTGGTAGGAGGCATATGAGCGGCGTAGGCCGGTGGGTGCAGTGCCTTTGTCATGGCAGGAGTTGTCCACTCTCTTCCTGGAGTAGTGGGTACCGCAGTCTCCGGGGGAGGAGCTGCGGAGACAGTTTGAGTGGCTTCGTCAGGGAGATATGACTGTGTCACAGTATGAGGTGAGATTTTCGGAGTTGGCTCGTTATGCTCTATGGATAGTCCCGACTGATCGGGAGAGGATTAGGAGGTTTGTGGACGGACTTATTTATCCCGTCCGTATTTTGATGACCCGAGCGAGGATTCTTAGTCATACCTTTGAGGATGCAGTAGTTATTGCTCGTGATATTGAGACGGCTCGCCGTTAGGAGAGAGAGGAGAGGGAGGCCAAGAGGCCTCGTGGATCGGGTAGTTTCAGTGGTGCTCCGTCTAGGAGCCAGGGTCAGCAGAGCAGAGGTCGTTCTTTCAGGCCTCATCAGTCGGCTCGTCCCGAATATCGTGGGGCGTCTTCAGGCCATGGTCATCGGGGGTTCCAGCAGGGCCAGTCTTCACTTAGTGCCCCCCAGCTCAGAGCTCATCATATGCCCCTTCAGCTCAGGGTTCTTCTGCGCAGAGCGCATCGGCTGGTTATTCTGGTGCGAGGGGTTCCCTTCAGCCCCCTTCTCCAGCATCTGGTATTTGCTTCGAGTGTGGCGAGTTTGACCATATGAGGAGGCAGTGTCCTCGACGTCGTGGTAGTCAGTCTTAGCAGAGGGATTAGCCCTCGTCTTCTGCTTCGGTTTCTTCAGCACCAGCTCAGTCAGAGAGGGGTGGAGGCTAGGCAGCCAGGGGTCATCCTAGGGGCGGAGGCCGATCAGGCAGCGGCGGCCAGGCTAGATTTTATGCTATTCCAGGCAGGGCAGATGCCCTTGCATCAGATGCTGTTATCACATGTATTATTTCAATCTGCCACAGAGATGCCTCTGTCTTATTTGATCCCGGTTCTACCTATTCTTATGTGTCATCATATTTTGCTCATAATTTGGGTACGACCCGGGGGTGTCTTGCTTTACCTGTGCACGTATCTACCCCGGTGGGTGATACTATTGTTGTGGACCATGTGTATCGGTCCTGTCTTGTTACTATTGGGGGTCTGGAGACCCGAGTTGATTTATTTCTTTTGAGCATGGTAGACTTTGATGTTATTCTGGGCATGGACTGGTTATCTCCGTGTCATGCTATTCTAGACTGTCATGCAAAGACATTACTTTAGCTATGCCGGGTGTTCCGAGGATCGAGTGGTGTGGTACGACTGACTATGTCTCTAGTAGGGTTATATCTTTCTTGTAAGCCCAGCGTATGGTTGGGAAGGGTTATCTATCATATTTGGCCTTCGTGCGTGATGTTGGAGCTGAGGCTCCCAGTATAGATTCTGTTCCCGTTGTGAGGGATTTCCCTGATGTATTTCCTGCAGACCTGTCGGGTATGCCCCCGTACAGGGACATTGATTTTGGTATTGACATGGTGTCGGGCACCAAGCCCATTTCCATTCTGTCGTATCGTATGGCACCAGTGGAGTTAAAAGAATTGAAAGATCAGCTTTAGGAACTCCTAGAAAAGGGGTTTATTCGGCCTAGTGTGTCACCATGGGGTGCACCTGTGTTATTTGTGAAGAAGAAAGATGGCACAATGAGAATGTGCATTGACTACAGGCAGTTGAACAAAGTAACAGTGAAGAACAAGTATCCCCTGCCTCATATCGATGATTTATTTGACCAGCTTCAGGGAACGAGGGTGTTTTCTAAGGTTGATCTCCGTTCGTGCTATCACCAGTTGAAGATCAAGGATTCAGACATTCTTAAGATGGCCTTGAGGACTAGATATGGTCACTATAAGTTTCTGGTTATGTCTTTCGGGCTGACCAATGCCCCGGCAGCGTTCATGCATCTGACGAACAGTGTATTTCGGCCGTATCTGGATTCGTTAGTTATTGTGTTCATTGATGATATTTTGGTATACTCGCGTCGTCAGGAGGAGCACGCGGAGCATTTGCGAGTTGTGTTACAGAGATTGAGAGAGGAGCAGTTGTATGCCAAGTTCTCCAAGTGTGAGTTTTGGCTTGGTTCCGTGGCCTTCTTAGGACACGTGGTGTCCAGTGATGGTATTCAGGTCGATCCAAAGAAGATTGAGGCGGTTCAGAGTTGGCCTAGACCATCCTCGGCTACAGAGATTCGTAGCTTCCTCGGTTTGGCGGGTTATTATCTCCGGTTCGTCCAGGGTTTCTCATAGCCTCGTCCTTGACCAAGTTGACGCAGAAGGGTGCTACGTTTGTATGGTCGGACGAGTGAGAGGAAATCTTTCAGAAGCTCAAGACATCTTTGGCCACAACTCCAGTTTTGGTCTTGCCATCAGCTTCAAGTTCTTACACCATTTATTGTGATGCTTCGAGAGTCGGGATTGGCTGTGTATTGATGCAGGGGGGTAGAGTGATTGTTTATGCTTCTCGTCAGTTGAAGCCCCATGAGAAGAACTACCCTGTTCATGACTTAGAATTGGCTGCTATAGTTCATGCCTTGAAGATTTGGAGGCACTATCTATATGGAGTA
>MU693858.1:0-25408 GCA_026770625.1 Nicotiana glauca
CTCGGGGTGTAGTAAAACCAAAATAGGGCATTGTGCGAAAGCATATATGATGAGGTAAAAAAGGAGGTGTGACACTCGTTATCTTTATTTCGATGTTGTATTATCATATCCTGTTTATTTCATTTGACCAATAGGTGTCTCGATTGTTACTCGTCACTACCCCACCGAGGTTAGTCTTGATACTTACTGGACACCACCATGGTGTGCTCATACTACACTTCTGTACATTTTTTGTGTACAGATCCAGGTATTGATCGATAGTAACTGTGCGGGTCGTCGCGGTGGAGACTCACGGTAACCTCTTGTTGTGTTCGCAGTCCTTGGAGTCACCTTCGTTTGTATTTACGTTCCATTGATTCCTTCTCATTCTGGAACAATATTGTATTTATTTTGTATAATTACTCTTAGAAAGGCTTATGACTTGTACCACCGGTTTTGGAAATTGTGATTTATTGAGAGTTACTTAATTTGAAGTTAATGAATATTAAGGTTATTTCTACAAATATTAGGCTTGCCTAGTTTAGAGACTAGGTGTCATCACGACTCCTTCAAAGTTATTTTGGGTCATGACACACGCGCACCAAGCTATCATAACACAATAAAATAAGAATAAAAATTAAAAAATGAACCTTTTATTGATGAACAAAGCGGAAAATCGCAAATCAATCGGGCTAAATAAAGAACAGTCCATGGACCGAAACACCAAAATTAACGGTCCGAAACCTCGAATCAACACCGGAAACCTCAAAACCCAAATCAATCTCAGTCAGACGATAAACTAAAACCTCCAAATATTTGACAAATATCTATAATTGATACATTGAAAAGCGAACAGAATAAATCGTTCATGTTCCTCAGCTCGTTTCGCGATCTTATCAACTTGTTTTGACAATATTTGTTTTCTTTTCTCCTTTGTTTTCTAGGATCGATCCTTAAAACGTTGTTTGGCCTTTCAAAATGAATTTCCATTGTTATCATCCACTGATTCTTTGTTGCTTGACATTTTTGTTCGAAATCTAAATGGTGATGAAGGGTGCTTTGATATGCTGCACGCGGTTCAATATAAAAACATTCGCTCTGCATTATCTCTGTCTCGATTTTAGGAATGCTTTTATTGAATCATAGATTTAATTAAACTTTGATGATTTATCATTTATGTTCCTTTTCCAATTTAAAAAAAAATCAAAGAATATGGAGTCACATGGTGGGTAGTGGAAAACGGCTGAATTTTTTGTTGCTTAGGGATTTTTTTTCTTAGCTAGGTCTAGGTCTAAGAATTAAAAGTTTAGGGTAGGATTTCTATAATTGAGTATTTTATATGGAGGTAGTAAGGGATTATGGTCATTGGATTAGAAGGAAAATAGATGGCTAGGATTAGATCTTGCGTTTAAGTGGGCTAACGGGTTGGGAAGAATGGGCTAATGGTAATTGGGTTGGACCATGTCTTTTGGGTTTGAACTTAGATTAAAAAGACCAAATAATACAATGTATCTATAAAAATATAAAAATCACTCTAAATTAAAATAAACTAATATAAAACTAAATATTACGAATGAAACTAACTTTTTTTTTGTATTTTCAAATGTTATAATACTATAAATATAAATATACTAATTGACTTTAACCTAAATATAAAAAAATGAATTGTAATTTTTTACTTTTTGTGATAAAATAAAGTAAAAAAGGGTCAAAACTAGCTAAAATATCGATATTAGACCTAAACTAATTATTTATATGCTAAAATATGTAAAAATCTTGGGGAGGGTCAAAAATCACATGTCTACAGCTGCACCTCTTTGACTGAAAATATTTATATTTTCAGACAAAGAACGACTAGACAGGTTTTTTGGACCCGACCCTTATTTAGAGGGACCAAAAGCTAAGAGAAATGAGAATGTGACAAAGCCCTGGTTTCTGAGCTGCCTACATATTCTTGGCTATAAAGGAATCAGGCCACGTGTAGTTCAGAAGTGAATGAGGTGATGGAGTGTACAGAGGTGGAGATCCAAGTGAGGTTCCCTTCCGCTGAGGTTTCGATTTGCGGTCCTATTATTACATCAAAAAATCAAAATTGAAAAGACTAACTAAGCCTATAAGCTACGAGTTACAAGATTCCTATCTATGAGGCTTTTGAAGCTTGATCTTGAGTCTTAGATGGTTCTTCATGCGAACTTTAGATTTGAATCTTGATGCTTGTTAGCTGCAAGTGTTAGTTCATTCTTCAATGGCTTCTTCGGATCAAGATCGAACATACAGTGCTCGTGACTTATGCCATATCTTGAGCAGTTCACATCTTTCATCTACTTCTGCATTTGGATTCACTTTCTTTTTTTTGTTTTGAATTGAGACTTATTCTTTTGGTTATCTTGGACTGTCGACTCGCAGTTTTGAGACGAGCTTCCGCTACTTCAATCTTGAATTGAATTCTGAAATGACTTCCCTTGTTTTCCAGGTGGGTGCCTGCTACTGACTTGAAGTTTAAAGTGACTCTGAAATGAATTCCCTTGTTCTCCAGGTGGACGCCTGATACTATAGCAAAACAAAAGAAACTTTTCTGCCCCAGTTTGCACTAGGAAGATTTATGATTTGTTAGCAAAACTATACATCACCTACGTTGCTGATGAAGGATGCAATGATGAGAGTAAGATTAATGACTCGACTAGGATGTACGTCTCCCAAAAAATGATTGAGTTTGTGGAAAATTATAAACTAATCTTGGCTAAAGTAAAGACTAACCTTATTCTCCTGGCAGGGCCCTGATTTCAAGAAAACTAAACATTGATAACTTAAGAAAACTAAAAATTGCCCCTTTTTTCAAATTCAGACTTCCCCTCTTTTTAAAAAAAAATTATTATCCTAGGAGAAAATTCATCGGACAAGGTTTTCTATCTTAGGAGAAAGATTCATCAGACTGAGATTTTGATCCTAGGAGAAAGTTCATCAGACTAGGTCTCTTTCTTCTTCTTTTTTGGTATCTTTGGAGAAAGATTCATCAGATTAGGATTTCTATCTTAGAAGAAAGTTCATCAGACTAGGTCTTCTATCTTAGGAGAAAAATTCATCAGACTAAGACGTTTATCCTAGGAGAAAGATTCATCGGACTAGTTTTTTTTGTTATCTTAGGAGAAAGATTCATCAGACTAAGATTTCTATCCTAGGAGAAAGTTCATCAGACTAGGTCTTCTATCTTAGGAGAAAGATTCATCAGACTAAGATCGTGATCCTAGGAGAAAGTTCATCAGACTAGGTCCATTTTTTATTATCTTAGGAGAAAGATTAATCAAACTATGATTTCTATCCTAAGAGAAAGATTCATCATACTAGGTTTTCTATCTTAGCAGAAAGATTCATCAGACTAAGATTTTGATCCTAGGAGAAAGTTCATCAGACTAGGTCTTCTATCTTAGGAGAAAGATTCATTAGACTAAGATTTTGATCCTAGGAGAAAATTCATCAGAATAGGTCCATTTTAGTTATCTTCGGAGAAAGATTCGTCAGACTAAGATTTCTATCCTAGGAGAAAGTTCATCATACTAGGTCTTTTAACTTAGGAGAAAGATTCATCAGACTAAAATTTTGATCCTAGGAGAAAGTTCATCAGACTAGGTCTCTTTTCTTCTTCTTTTCTAGTATCTTAGGAGAAAGATTCACCAGGCTAAGATTTTGATCCTAGGAGAAAGTTCATCGGACTAGGTCTCTTTTCTTCTTCTTTTTTGGTATCTTAGGAGAAAGATTCATCAGATTAAGATTTCTATCCTAAGATAAAGTTCATCAGAATAGGTCTTCTATCTTAGGAGAAAAATTCATCAGACTAGGTCCATTTTTTTTATCTTAGGAGAAAGATTCATCAGAATAAGATTTCTATCCTAGGACAAAGTTCATCAGACTAGGTCTCTTTTCTTCTTCTTTTTTGGCATCTTAGGAGAAATATTCATTAGACTAAGATTTCTATCCTAAGAGAAAGTTCATCAGACTAGGTCTTCTATCTTAGGAGAAAAATTCATCAAACTAAGATTTTGATCCTAGGAGAAAATTTATCAGACTAGGTCCATTGGTAGACCTATATGGGTATGTGTCCGGCATCGAGACGATTTTGTTGACTTCGAGTTGCCGTTGGCAAAGGGTGTGTTGATTCAGTTGTTCTGAACTATTAGTAATTGGGGAATCTATGAGTTACCTTTCTGTGTTGCGAGGAGTTATGATTCGTTGGTTATAGTCACCTATGGTGTAGTTCTATTGGGGTTTCATAGTGGAAGTCGATCGGGAAGGGAAATTGGGTGCTGCTCGGTGAATGGCGTATCAGTTATATACTTTCAGGTTTGTATGATGTAGGTTATTTGCTTTACCATGGATATGATGATTTGCTTTGGTTACAAATGTCAAAATTGTGCGTGGTTGTCAATTTCGAGCATAGTGATTTGAGGTGTTTCATGTGGAGCAATGTTTGGGTAGGATCGCATTTAGCAGCGAAGTTATGCCGAGATACGACGGGATAGATTCGTGTGTTCTATTCCTATAATGTGAGACGGGTTCTCAGCCTTATGTTGTGATGGTATTAGTGAGCTTGAGGTACAGCTCTTTCAATTGAGTCATTTTCATAATTCGAGCATGTTCGGACTGTTTCTTATTGGTGCGTGTATTTATGCAAGTTATGTCTTAGGCCTGTATTGATGTGTCATGGCAGTGTGTTGGGTCAGAAGAGATCGTTGGGATGATAATGAATACGAATGAATTTGATTTCAGCATGTTGGAAGGATAATATCGAGGTTCGGTTTAAAAATTTGCTTTGGTAATTGCCAGAGGAGAAATGGCTTAATGAATTGTTGATCTAAGGAATGGTTATGGTTTACTGCGTATTTCATTTATCGTTGGCAGTATATGAAAGTGTTGGAATGAGATTTTAGCTGATAAAAGGTTTCCTATCGAAATTTGGTTGTTGTGGACAACTGCTGTGAATGGAAGTTATCGCTGCATGTGTTTGAGTTACGTGGTATATCATATAATTTCACCTGAGATTGCAGGCATGGGCTGTTATAGCTGGTTCGGGCCTATTCAGTGTATGAGTGTGAGGTTTTGATCGTATTGATGGTCTCAGAAGTGAAAATGTGGTTCTATGATTCATGGGCTAGATTGGGTTGTGTAATTACAGCTTCTATGTGTTATCACACCTATATGAGATAGGGTGACGTAGGATCACCCCCGGGTTATGCATGGTAAAGTTATTCAGCTATCGGTTGCCTTTTAGAATAACTCTGAGTACGTTCGAGGACGAACGTGTGTTTAAGTGGGGGAGGGTGTAACGACCCGATCGGTCATTTTGAGCTATTGCACTTTGATCGCCAGTTCTCGGGCATGACTTGCCCCGTGTAATGTATTATGACTGATGTAGATCGCTGGCTTTGGTTTTCAGGAAAATCGGAATGAATTTGAAGGAACAGTTTCAGCGGAAAGCTTTGAATTTGAAAGGGTTTGACCAAGAGTTGACTTATTTTTATATGAGCTTGGATCGGAATTTTTATAATTTGGTTAGCTCCATTAAGTGATTTGTGAATTAGGAGTGTGATCAGAATTGATTTTGGAGGTTCGGTGTAGAATTAGGCTTGAATTGGCGAAGTTAGTAATTTGGTGAATTCTGGTTGACAGATGAGTTTTTGATCCGACGGTCAGAATAAAATTCTGAGAGTTGCTGTAGCTTCGTTATGTCATTTGGGATGTGTGTGCAAAATTTCAGGTCATTCGGACGTCATTTGGTCAGTTTTTTGATCGAAACTGTATTTCAAAATTTTTTGGAAACTTAGGCTTGAATCCGATGTATTTTGAGTAATTTGATATTGTTTGAGGTATTTTAATGATTGGAACAAGTTTGAATGAGGTTTTAGAATGTGTTGGTGCTTTTGGTTGAGGTCCGGGGGCCTCGGGTGAGTTTCGGGCTGGTTTCGGATCATTTTGGAGAAGCTTGGTATTGCCAGTTCTGGTGTGACGCTGTTCATCCGCAAATGCGAAGATTATGCTAGGAATTGCGAAAACACTGTTCATCCGCAAATGCGAAGATTTTGTCAGGATTTGCGAAAATACTATTCATCCGCAAATGCGAAGGTTTTGTCAGGATTTGCGAAAACATTGTTCATCCGCAAATACGAAGTTTTTGTCCGGAATTGCGAAAACACTGTTCATCCGCAAATGCGAAGGTTTTGTCAGGAATTGCGAAAACACTGTAGTTGGACAGAATGTTAAGTTCTGAAAATGGGACTTCGTCCCATTTTCCATTTTTGGCGATTTGGAGCTCGGATAAGGCAATTTTTCGAGAGATTTTTGGAAAGAACAACGGGGTAAGTGTTCTTAACTCAATTTTGGTTAGATTACTCGAATCTATTACAAGTTTTGGCATTAAATCCATGAATTTAGCGGGGGAAAGTTTAGAAACCCTCTCGGATAGATTTGAGGATTTGAGGGTCGAAATGTTATGGGAATTAGATAATTTTGGTATGGTTAGACTCGTGGTGAAATAAGGTGGTGGAATAAGGAACCCGTTGATATAAAAATTTCTGAATTTCGAGACATGGGCCCAGGGCTCGGGTTTTTGCTAATTTTGAGAATTTCGGTATTTTTCGATTATTTTGATTGGGCTTTGTTCCCTTATCATATTATGACGTATTCGTTTTGATTTTGGATAGATTCGATGCACGTGGAGGCCAATTTGAGGGGCAAGGGCGTCGCGAGATAAAGAAGTAGCCGATTCAAGGTGAGTAATGATTGTAAATGATAGTCTGAGGGTTTGAAACCCCGGATTGCACATCGTAGTGCTATGTTGAGGTGACTTGCACGCCGGATAGCAAGCGTGGGGTAGAGCACCATTGGGTATTGTGACTTAGTCCATCGCGATTGATGATTTTACCGCGTATTTGACTGAAATTTATTTGTTATCATCATGATTTAGGCTGATTTCCATATTTGGGCTTCGTGCCAATTATTTGAACCCTTCGGGGATTTTTACCACTATTTCCTCAGTGTTTTGACTTGTATTTGAACTTAGTCCTGTTCATATTTATGGTTTTACAAACTCAGCCACTTCTATACAAATTTGAAACTTAAATGATATTTCTAAATTACATTTTGGGCTGAGAACCACTGTTTTACAAATGCCCGAGGAGCTTATGATGATTTTTGGACTGAGTGAGGCCGAGTGCCATGTGTGAGGATATGCTGAGTGATATGAGGCCGAGGGCATGCGTTACTATTTATGCCACGCGGTAGCTTGAGTGATGTGAGGCCGAGTGATATGTGGCCGAGGGCCTGAGATACTTTATATGCCACGAGGTGGCTTGATATAGCCCTTGGGCCATAAGGGGCCCCTCCGAAGCCTGCACATCCACAGTGAGCGCGGGTTCCCACCTAAAGCGGATAAATTTTAGATAGTGGTAACAATGGCACTGTAGGACGCGTCTTGGTCAGGTAACAGTGACTGACCAAGAATAAAATCGTACGGTCAGGTAACAATGACTAACCAGAGCGGACAAATTTTAGACAGTGGTAACAATGGCACTGTAAGACACGTCTTGGTCAGTTAACTATGACTAACCAGGAATAAAACCGTACGGTCAGGTAACAATGATTGACCAGAGCGGACAAATTTTAGATAGTGGTAATAATGGCACTGTAGGACGGGTTTTGGTCAGGTAACAACGACTGACCAGGAACAAAATCGTGCCCGAGGGGCTGGTACTATTCTATGTGATTGCCCGAGGGGCTGGTACTGTTCTATGTGATTGCCCGAGGGGCCGGTACTATTTTGAGACATTGTGCCCGATGGGCGAACATTTTTTTTATGTTTATTTGCACTAACTGATTTGCATTCATTTGCTTAAATGTTTGAAAAATTATTTTTTCAAAGGAAGTTTGAACTGAGCAAAGGTGTTTTTAAGAGATTTCACAGCTTCATTGCTTTCTTAAATGGTTTTATACTACTTCCATACATCAAGTTGATATGCTTTACGTGATTTCTTACTGTTCAATTATTATTTACCTTTATTACTCATTGAGTTGGAGTACTCACTTTACTCCCTGCACCTTGTGTGCAGATGCAGGTATTTATACACCCGGTAGCAGGTCTTGGCTGATTGGAGGCGGAGTTATCAGAGTTTTAACGAGGTGGCTATCAGCGTTCGCAACACCGCTTTTCTCCCTTTTCATTCATCAGTCCTGTTTTGTATATTACAGACCTTGTAGTTGTACTTATACTCTAATAGATGCTCATGACTAGTGACACCCCGATGCCGGGTTGTGTTGGGTTGGATTTCCTCATCTTTATCTATATTTTCCGCTATTTGGTATTATTAAACCATGTTGTACTATAATTGTGTTAAATAACTGTTTTAAAAGGATGAATTGGGTTGACTGGTTGGCCTTGTCTTCACGAGAGGTGCCATCACGACCAGGTTCGGGATTTGGGTCGTGACAAGTTGGTATCAGAGCCTAGATTACATAGGTCTCATGAGTCATGAGCAGGTTTATTAGAGTCTTGCGGATCGGTACGGAGACGTCTGTGTTTATCCTCGAGAGGCTGCAGAACCTTTAGGAAAAGCTTCACATTCTTGAAATTCTTATCGTGCGTCCTTGATTCAGCTTGGGAAGTAACTCTTTAAATTCTTTCCACGTGTTCGTATGCACGCATGAGCGCTCAGTATCATATATGCCTTGATGGCTTGTGATTCCCTGATCGAGGGGCGAGATGTGATATCTGTGAGTTGATATTAGGCCAGTCCGAAGGACTTGAGGCCAAATCTTTGTCTATGGCTTGAGCGCCGAGGTGCTGGTTATGTGAGCAAGTGTTTTGAACTTATATGTTCAGTATTGTCCCTATTGGTGGGAATGACGGCTAGATAGCTACGTGATAAGTATGTTAGTACTGCGAGAGGTATCTATATGACTTGGAAGTGACGAGGAAGGTCTTCTGGATGATAGATGAACTATCAAGGGTTTGATTTCCATTGTGATTGGATAAGTAGCCCGAGTTATGGGCGCATGAGGAATCCTTTCATATCTCCTAGTTGGAGTGAAGTAAATTTCATGTTGCGGTATGAGCTGAGACTCAGGAAGACTAAGTGACTGTGTCGTGTGTATGTTAGAAGATCTCATGTGTAAGTGAAAAGTACGTGTTGAAATTTGAAATTTTGGGTCGCTTAAGAGAGTGGGCTTAACTGTTGTGGGGATGAATGCGAGATTTGCAGAAGGTTTACAGTACTAGATGATATGTGTTTTCACAAGCTTACAAATGATTTGAGTTTAATCTCACTATGGTATTGTATCATCAATGGAGTAAAAGGGTTATGAGTTATTGAGGGTATCTTGACCTATGGCTTCAAGCCAAGTGGGGAAGTCTGCTGTGAGCAGTTGATTGCACGGTTAGGTGCTACGTTGGTTCCAGTTTGAGGCGTGCGAGTGAAGTAGCTATGACTTGCGGAAATTGAGACTGAGAATGGCTCGAGTAAAGGAAGATTTAGACAAAGGTTATATTATGCTTCATAGAGTAAGAAAAAAATCACAGGACATCTTAAGTGGTTGTTGGTAATGAATGACCGGTGCATAGAGCAGGAAGTTGCTTGATGGTATTGGGATAAGGTTACGTTCCGCAGTGTCGGATTGTCAGTGAGGCATGGGTTGTTCGGTTTATTTTATTAGACTAAGTGCGGTGGGGAGAATGGATGACCTGCGAGGATGGTTCTAATATGTTCAAGTTTCTGCATATATCAATGGGGCAATTTGGAGTTGCATGTGTGGTTAGAAATTGGGTTTCGTTGGAGGATATCAAGACTCGTAGTATTTTCTATAAATTATGGGCTTCTATGTATCAGTATCAGGAAGGTAAAGGTAACGAATTTAGATTCGTAGGGAGTCTCTTCAGAGAAGTATTGTTGGAATGTGGTACTTTTGGAAATATTTAAGGGAGTATTCAGCGGCTTATAGGTTTCATACAGTGTGGTTTTATGCTTGGATCTTGTGTGGTAAGCCTGGGTTGAGGAATTGTGGTGCTATAGCATGAGGGAATTGCAAGTTGAAGATGAATCAGAAGGAAAAATTAGATATATAGAGTAGCTTGATAGTATACCGGATCGGTATAATAAGGATATGATTAACTCTTTGTGTGTGTTCGAAGTAATCAGTTCTTACAGGTATGTTACAATAATGCTCTTGGGTTTTGTGGCTTGCTTAGATTGGTCGAGTTAGAAGGATTCAGTCCTGGCTGACCTAATTTGTGCAAAGGGAATTCGGAGAGTCCCTGATGATCTCTATTGCGGTTTGGAGATGTATATTTTCTATAGGCATGCGGAGCATGGGATGTAAAGTGATTTTTCTTCTAGATGGGATCAATGGAAAGTTCTTGACTAGTTGAGTACGTAGATGTATGTGGCTCAGAAGGGAGATAAAGTTCTCATGTTATACTAGGATAGTACGGTATGTGCGATACGTAGTGGAGGATTGAGATTAGCGTGTGTAAGGTTCAGTTCAGTTCTGGAAGGGAGTTCATAAATCCCTTAGGCAGCGGGTAACCTCAGATAATTAAGTAAGTGGTACTGCTAATTGAAAATGATTTGACGAGATTATATGTTTTAGAAAAAAAAGCAATATGATTAAGCTAATGGCACTTTAGTAATAGTGTGACACTTTCAGGATAGATCGACTGCTGATATTCGAGTTTGCTTGGTGGCATAGAAGAATTTTAGAGTATCTCTCATGATGTGACTGGGTATTAGAGGTATGGTATGTATTCGGACGGCGAAGTTGGGATCAGATATGGTAATTCATGTGTTTTATGGGCTTGGAGATTGGAAGTTCTCATACACAGGTTAGCTTATGGTTGTGGAAGGCAAATGTGGGTAAGTTAGTCAGATATTAGTGTGTGATATGATCCAGTCAGTGTGTACCTTTGAAGGATTATTTATCGGTGATATGTAACTGGAGTTTATGTGTGGTCCATTGGTAGACCTATATGGGTATGTGTCCGGCATCGAGACAGTTTTGTTGACTTCGAGTTGTCGTTGGCGAAGGGTGTGTTGATTCAGTTATTCTGAACTATTACTAATTGGGGAATCTATGAGTTACCTTTATTACTCACTGAGTTGGAGTACTCACTTTACTCCCTGCACCTTATGTGCAGATGCAAGTATTTATACTCCCGGTAGCGGGTCTTGGCTGATTGGAGGCAGGGTTATCAGAGTTTTAGCGAGTTGGTTGTCAGCGTTCGCAACACCGCTTTTCTCCATTTTCATTCATCAGTCTTGTTTTGTATATTCCAGACCTTGTAGTTGTACTTATACTCTACTAGATGCTCATGACTAGTGACACCCCGATGTCGGGCTGTGTTGGGTTGGATTTCCTCATCTTTATCTATATTTTCTGCTATTTGGTGTTATTAAACCATGTTGTACTATAATTATGTTAAATAATTGTTTTAAAAGGGTGAATTGGGTTGACTGGATGGCCTTGTCTTCACGAGAGGCGTCATTGGGAGATTCATGAGACTAAGATTTCTATTGGGAGGAAAATCCATTAGACTAGGACTTTTTATCCTAGGAGGAAAAAATGTGATGATCAATGGCAAAATTTTATACACAATAGCAAGACGAATAAAGGCAAAGATTTGAGAAACTTCCCTTTGTCGTCTCTTCTCTTATTTTCTTTTTCTTCTTTCTTTTTCTCTTTTTTTTGAACCACTTTCCTTGCACTGCTTTATTCCTGTTTCACACAAAGAAAAATTTGTCAGTTTTTGAAAATGGTGGTCGGTTTGTGGCCTTGAGTCCCGGGAAACTTGCCATTTGCTTAATCATCTTGAGTCGATTTCAAGAGACCTTTGTTCTACATCAACCTTGATTCTTTCACACCCAGTACCATTTTTATTTGTGGATCAATAAGCCTTACCCCAACTGGAGATCGTTTTTAATGGACCTTTTCTGATATCTTGAATGGCTTCGCTTTTAGAGCAATTTGTCTGTTCGAGAGTCACAAGTTATATTTGCTTGGACCAAGTAGGCTGACAAGAATCTTTTGGGGAAGCCTTTGCATGAATCCTCAAGGCATGTTGACAGTAACAACTGAGTGTGCTGGCCAAATTTACTTCTTTGTATAGAGTTCGAACCCGCGACTTCTGGCGTGACAGACCAGCACTCTAACCGACTGAGCTATTTCCCCTTTTCGTCGCTACTTTGATTCAAAAGTAACCTACTGGCCTATTAGTTTTATGCAACTAAAAAGATGGTAGCAGATTTTGAAATCTTTTCTTGTTTTTTTGACAAGGACTGACTCAGAGTGAAGAATGGAATGATGCAAAGAAACAATTATTAACAAGTAATTCCCATGTCGGAAGGACAGAAGGAAGATTTTTTTCTTTCTTTCTTTTTTTCCAATAACTAGCCTTAATAGTCATGACATGCATTTTGGACTCAACGGCTTGATTTATCAAACAAATCCAATCTTCCCTTTTACAATTCTTATGACCTTTGAAGTCGGTCTTGTTTGTTCCAATTATTTGCATCAACTTCATGTCTCACTTTCGACTAATGGTGCTCCGAGGGGTTTTCACTAACAAGTCTCTCTCATTTATTCATCTCTGCTTACCGTCGTCTTACAGTGTCCGTGAGGGTTTTCACTAATAAGACTCATTTTTTTCCCTCTTTATTTTTGTGAGCAACTCAACAGTGTTCTTACGTCGCGTGATAACCATTGCTCATTGTATGCTTCTCTTGGCATTCTTGAAGGCATATCGGGAGGTCTTATTTGGAAGGATTTTGGATATAGTTGGAAAGAAAGGACGTCATGAAGGCTCAAAATAAGGGGGTTGTAGACTTACAACTCTCGGAATCGACTCTTTCAAAAGTAAAATAAAATCTTTGCCCTAGTTTCAGCTATTGGGAATTTTTGGTTTTTTCTTTTTTCTTTTCTTTTGGACTCTTATTTGGTTGGATCGAACTGTGAAAGGCTGCCTACGTATCATTTTTTAAAGGAATCAGGTCTAACGTAGTTCAAACATCTGACCTAAACTAATTTTCGTTTTTCTTTCTTTTCTCTCTTTTTTTTCTTTTTGTTTTCAAAACAAGTTGCCCAAGCTTCTATTTTTTGAGAGCATGGACCTTTGACAATTCTTTTCTTCTTCTTTTTTTCACTTAGAACTTTCGAAAAGTTTCCCAATTTGTACTCTTGGGGCACAGACTTTTATTGTTATTTCATTTTTTTTACTTTTGACTCTAAACTTGATTCCAAAAGAGGGTGGTCAAAGAAAATAACATAAGCTCAAAGGGGTGATAAAGGGTATAAAGTATTTGCGTAGCATAAAAAGGGCCTCCCAAACTCGAGAACGCCAAACATAGTATCTTTTCACGATTATAGCATTGACGACCATGTCTGTCTTCTTGGTGTGTCGTGGTCACAAGACACTTTCCATCCCTTATTGTCAAACTTTCCAACAAACTTCAATTGATTAAACATCCTTAAGCCCGATCTTCACAATGATTTGAAGGTAATTTTACTCGACCTTAATTCCAAAGTATTTCAACTCTTTATCCATCCTCAAAAGTGTTTTTTTTCAGTTATCCAATTCCAGATTAAATCAGTTTCAAAGATCTGGCCAAAATTTCTGCACGCATGTCATGTCATTAGAACTAGCGAGAAAAGAACTAAGAATAGAATGATACAAAAGGACAAACAATATTTCATCGAGTAAAATATTAAAGGATTTGACAACAAGACAAACAATCTAAAATCTGAGTTACAACCCTAAAATTACCCGCATAATGAAAATAGCAACAGAACAGACAAACAAGACTCACACAAGCAGAATGGAGGGATAGAAGGATTTGACTCAATAAAACAAATAAAATCTGGACGACAACCCTGAATAACCTAGATAGTAGGAAAAATATCAAAACAAGCTACCAAGATTTCTTCCTAGTAAGGAGAGAATGACTTTTCAATTTCTAAGCTTGACATTTAGCCACAAATTTGCTCATCAGAATCAGCATGGCCTTCTCCAATTTCAGTCGGCAAGCTCCCAGAGGATACTCACACTCCATTTCACCAAGCATCATCCCCACAAAGTGTGTATCATCATGTGTAGGTAGAGGATTCTGCGTGATAGTCTGGGTGTCACTATCTTGGATCACAATCAATTTTTCCTGGATCATCCTTTCTATTTCTCTTTTAAAATCCCGATAGCTTTTAACATATTTTCCCTGGGCATTGGAATGGTAGTCACACCTTTTAGAAGGGTCAAAGCTTCTTGCGCATGGGTCTACATGATTTGGAGGAATGGGTGCAATCATGTCATAATGCTTTAATTTCTCAAACAAGCTTGCATAAGACTCTCCTATTGGTGTAAAATTATCTCTCAACCTTTGTTCCCCTTTATACCACTGGCTTGGATGTGGGTAATAGGGAACCTGAAAATTTTGTGAAGGCTGGGGGAGATTTTGTGATGCTCGTGCTCGCCTTCAAGGGTGTTTTGGTGGCTGGACAACATACTGAGGTGGAGCGACAGAGTATTGTGGGTTCTGAGGGGGATAGTAATGCCCAGGGGAGTTATTGGAAAACAGACGAGGCTTGTCATACCTTCAAGACGTTCTCCTAGGACCTCTTCTCGACCCTGATGTCATCATGATTTCTTCATCCATCTCATTCGTGTAATCAGATTCAATTTGGATAGCCTGAGTTGCCGCTTTAAGAGCTGCTTGACTTATAATTCTTCCTGTCTTAAGGCCATTCTCTACCATTTCTCCTATTTTGATTGCTTCCGAGAAGGAATTGCCAGCTGCGGACATCATGTTTTGAAAGTAATCTGGCTCTTGCGCCTGAAAGAAGACAGTGATTAGCTCGTGGTCATCCATGGGTGGCTTAACTCTAGCTGCTTGCTCTCTCCATTTAATAGCATATTCCTTGAAACTTTCACTTGGTTTCTTCTTCAGGTTTGAAAGGGAATTACGGTCTGGGGCAGTGTCAATGTTGTATTGGGACTGTTTGACAAAGGCATGTGCCATGTCATTGTCGATGCCCCCTTTTTCTCGCAAAATCGGGTTTATGAAATTTTGGCGGACAACTCTTTTTCTTTTGGGAATTGGGTTTGCAATTTAGAAGAGTTGCCACCTAATGATTAAGTGCATTAGGACACTTACAAGAAATTTAACTTAAAAACGAAGGACCAGATAATGGGTAAGGGCTTAAAACCCCATATTACACATCGTTATGATATGTTGAGGTGACTTACAAGCTAGATGACGAGCGTGGGGTAGAGAACCACTGGGGATTGTGACTTAGTCCATCCTGAATGTATATTTTAATGCGTATTTGATAGCTAATTGTTGGATATTATTATATTTTGGGTTGTATGCCATGTTTGGGGCTTGTGCCGACTTGTTGAGACCCTTAATTGATGCAAGTAAATTAGAAAAGAAGTAAAAGGGGCGGAGGTTTTGGGAAAAGCGGTACTAAAAATCGAACAATTTAAAGAGAGATTTTGCATAATAGGTACAAGTAATTGAAGTAAAAGAAGAAATTGAAGAACTGAAAACTAAGCAACTTTAAAATTCTGGAAAAAGGAAGTAAACAAGTAAAGAGGGAAGGGAGTCCTAGGTTTATAAATAATGTGGATTACCCCACACAACACTCGGTAACCATTTATACACGTGGTGTTATCGCATGGTCATCATATTCATGTCTACCCTTACCTACCCCATTAAGGTATTAAATTGCGGAATGGTCTCGTTACTTATTGCATCCTATTTCCCGTCCCAATCCTATCAATCCCAGAGGCATTTGGGACCACTAATCCTAAAAGGAAGGGAGATTTGGCTTTTCAGAGTTTTTAAAAAAGGCAAAATTCTAATGCGACAAACAAAACACATAAAGCAGTTAAGGGGGAACACATAGCAGTTTAAAGGATCAAAAAGGCCTCCTCACTTAAAGCGACAAATTGTTTAGCATGACTTACATATACTGGTTATGGTCTGATTAAACTTAGATGTTAAGGCATGGCTGATTTATCACGTATTTTCAGATAAGAAGTCCGAATTAGGCATGCCTGCTGGTTGTAATTATCAAAGACTGGTACAGTTAATTAATCACCTAATGGCTTGCCTAGGTCAGACATATAGGCATGATATCTAGAAATGCAAAGTATACTGATTTTAGAGAAACCTTCTGATTATTGACAAACACAAACTTTGCAGGTGTTGAGTATCGAAATTATTGATTTTAGGCTTTATTAAGATTCAATTGATTATCCTTATAGACATGATTTCTAAGCATTGTTGGTTTTAAAACAATTATCAGGATATATGAATCCTATAGGCATGGTATCTAAGATGCAACTTATTATTGTTTTAACCTATGGACTGTTTGCCTAATGACATATGTATATGCAGAAGTGCAGAAACTTATAGACAGGATTTCTACATGAAGTGCAGAAAAACTTATAGGCATGATTTCTATATGCAGATGCATAAACTTATAAGCAGGATTTCTACATGAAGTACAGAAGAACTTATAGGCAGGATTTCTATATATAGATGCATAAACTTATAGACAAGATTTTTATATGACATGCATAAGTGAAGAACTATAGATAGGATTTCTATATGACATGTATAGATGAAGAACTATAGACAGGACTTCTATATGACATGCATAGATGAAGAACAAAATGAGATTGCAGGAATAAATGCCTAAGAACATGATGTCTACCCACATGCATACATGAGTGATCCTCCCCTTTTCACTATACACCCCCTAAGTTATTACAAATTATTACAACCCGAATGAATCAAGAAAAGTAAAATTACATCAGAAATTAATTATTTCAACAAAGGAGAGCCTAATTCAGACCCCAGGTCTGAAATATGAAATAAACCAACTTTCAGATATCAGATTTCCAAAGCCTTTCTCTTATTTAGTATGTGTCAAAGTTCCCAAGAGCCTCAAGTGGACTCCGAGCAGTGCTTACACCCCAAATACATTGCAGAATTAGATTATAGTGCAGTGTGGAAGGGCCAGCCCTCAAATGTCCAAGTTCAGAGGGAACTCAAGGTCCCAAAGCAAGGCTCATAGGAGGGGGCATAACTTAGAAACTAGTAGTAAGTGTAAGTGCATAGAGGGGATGTTAGGGAAGGCCATGGCAGGCTGGTGGTCATACCCAGCAATTAGGAGTGCTGGCACACCCCTGACCAGCCTATTAGCCAAATTTTGGGAGTTAGGACCCATTGAGGATCAGGTTCTGTCACGACCCAAAATCCACTAAGGGTCTTGGTGGCGCCGGACACCGCCGTCAGGCCAGCCAACTCTAATTACTTCATTAAATATCATTTTAACACTTTTGAAATCCAGGATTTCTCCTTCATTATTAAGAAATTTTAAAGGATATAATTTCAAATCAAATTTAAATGTTGAACTGTTAATACAATACTTCAAACCATCCCAGAAACCCGGTGTCACAAGTGCATGAGAAACTATCGATATGGAAAATAAAATACAACATATGTCCGAAATACAGTGGACATGGAATAAATAATAAGAAAACACTGGAAGGAACTACAGTATCTGCGGGTCGTCTCGAACAATGCAGATCACCTAGTCCCAGAGTCATCCATGCTGCTACGCCCCGTAGGCTGCTAGAGATATATATACCTGTGCAACAAAAATGCACAGAAGTGTAGTATGAGTACGTAATCAATGTGTACTGAATGAGTTTTCCGCCTAATCTCGAAGGGGTAGAGACGAGATGGTCAACATGACACTCTCTAATAGTCCAATGATTATTTATCCTTAATATACATATTAACAGTGGATTTATATTTTTAGACATGATGTTAATCCAGATAGAGGAAACAAGTAAACACATAATTCCTTCATAGGAAATTTCCAAGATTTCTTTTCATTATTAACAAACTAATCTCGAGCCATAGCGAGGCATGTAACAACTTAAATAAGTCCAGGAAGCAATACAAGCATGCGCAAATCATACCGAGGTGACGACCCGATCCAATAGAAATAAATGTGCACTTGCCGAGGGTCGACAGCGAGCCTATAGATGCATCTATTAATCTGCCGAGGCATTCGGCCCGTTCCAAAATAAACACATACAGACAGACAATCAGTCAAGGAGTCAACATGAAGCAATTATTCAAGAAAGGCCAATTCTCTTTAACAACTTTGAGAAAACGAAGCTTAAGTCTTTTTAGAATTCCATTTATTAGTTTAATGCGATCAATCACCATGCTCGTGAATCATCCATGCGACGCAGGTACATGTAAGATACATGCTCAGATAGCCAATTAGAATTTTATCGAGGAATAATTATCCAAATAAGCCAATTCTTTGTTTAACAAATTCAGTAAATGATGTTTATTCTCTTTTTAAATTCGTTTACTAATCAAGGGTGATTTAAACAATTCAAGTCATCAATGGGTTCATAGTTAATCCAATTATGATATGTTGATGGGCCCTAACTACCCGGACAATAGCATAATAGTAGCTACGCACGGACTCTCATCACCTCGTGCGTACGTATCCCCCACATATTGGAGCACATAATCAATTATTTCACCTATGGGGTAAATTCCCCCTCACAAGATTAGAAAGGAGACTCACCTCGCTCCGAAGATCCACAACCAGCATTCTACATTCTTCCGAAGACTTGCACCAACGCACAATGCTCCAAAACTAGCCAACGATCATATAAATCCATTAATATATGCTCAATTATACTTTACAACCCCATTTATAACAATTCCTAACCCCGAATGAAAAGTTGACAAAAATGCCCTCGGGCCCACGTGCCCGGAATCCAAAACTTTTTGAAGATAAAGTTTACCCATAACCTTAGGAACTCGAATATATAATTTTCTCTTAATTCCATACTCAAAATCGTAATCAAAATCCAAGATTTCTAATACCCTAGGTTTTCAACCAAAACCCAAAATTTACACTAATCTTCATGCTTAAATCCATACATAATTAATGTATTTAACTCAAAATAGGTAGGAATAACTTACCTTAACATTGTTGATGAATATCCTCTCTTGAACCCTTCCAAGAATCGCCCATGCCATGAAAAATGTGAGAGAAATGGCCAAAATCCGACTTTAAAACAATGTTTCTGCCCCAGCTATTTCCGCTTCTGCGGAATTACTCCCGCTTAAGCGGTTCCGCTTCTGTGGTCAAAAGCCGCTTCTGCGGTCCTTGGCTTAGCCCCCTTTTCCGCTTCTATGATACCCTCTTCCGCAGATGCAGTCCCGCTTCTGCGAAACCTTGACCGCATCTGCGGTCCACGACCCTTCGAACGAATCCGCTTCTGCGACTCCCTCAACTGCTTCTGAGGGGCCGCTTCTGCGGTCCCATTTCCGCATAAGCGGAAACACCAGCAACCAGATCCTTCAGACTTCTTCATAATTCCATTTTTGATCCGTTAACCACCCGGAATCCACCCGAGGCCCCGAGGACCCCAACCAGTCATACCAACCAATCCCAAAACACATTACGGACCTGCTCGAGGCCTCAAATCACATCAAACAACGCTAAAATCATCAATCGACCTCCAATTCAAGCTTTATGAACTTTGAACTTTCAAACTTCTACGTCCGATGTTTAAACCTATCAAATCATGTCCGGTTAACCTCAAATTTTGCATACAAGTCATATTTGACATTACGAACCTACTCCAACTTCCGGAATCGGATTCTGACCTCGATATCAAAAAGTCCACTTCTAGTCAAATCGAAAACCTTTAACTTTCTATCTTTAGCCAAATGGGTTCAAAATAACCTACGAACCTCCGAATTCACTTCCGATCGCGCTCCCAACTCCAGAATCACCATACGGAGCTACTCCCAGTCTCGGAATCCCAAACGGACATCGATAAAGCTGAAATGCACTCCAAGCCAAACTTAAGAAATTTCTTCCAAAATGCTAACTTCCACAATAGGTGCCAAAACGCTCCCGGGTTATCCAAAACCCAATCCGGGCATATGCTCGAGTCAGAAATTATCATACGAACCTGCTGGAACCTTCAAATCCTGATTCTGAAGCCGTTTACTCAAAAATCCAATACTAGTTCATTCTTTCAACTTTAAGCTTCTCAAATGAGAATTTTTATTTAAATTTAACCCCGATCTTCCTGAATTTAGATTTCGACCATGCGAACAAGTTACAATACCTGAAATGAAGCTGCTCATGGCCTCAGACTGCTGAACGACACACTAGGGCTCAAAACGACCGGTCGGATCATTACATTCTCTCCCACTTAAACATACGTTCGTCCTTGAATGTGCTGAGAAATACACTGGAGTAGTCTAAAATCACTGTTTAGCACCTCATGCACCTTCCCGTGCTATCACAACTCAGTTGAGCACATTAGCTCGATAAGTTCTGAAGATACCCCCTTTTAATCAAGCAACCTTAGAGCCTAATTCCAATATCCAGAATTCTATGCCAGGTCTGTTTCCAACATACGATCACCGCATCAATCACTATACGTTGTACTCAAACACGACTGCATAACTCTGCTGAATTCACACTTTGCATCACTTTACTCATAGGACCACAATAACATTTCTGTTTGAATTAATCAAAATTCCACGAACTCGATGCTCCCATTGCACCTCATGACCTTTATAGGTCTTACTCTAACTATTACAATACCTCCACGACAGATGAGATGCCGAAATTCAAAATCAACTGCCGAGTCAACCAATCATCGATTCTATACTTCTGACAAGAAACATTACCACATTCTGAACTAAATAATGATCTTTGCTCCTTAATATAATTTGTATAATCAGGTTGTACTGATCTTAAATCCCATAATCTCGTCTCACCCTGTACGACTGCTCAGGCAATAAGCCACTCTAAATGCGATCACAAGTCTCATATGAATCCACAATGTGCCAATAGGCCACCAATCCGAACATAGCAAAAACGGAAATCGAACTCTGAAAGGAATTACCTAACCCTCGCACTAATACGAACTTTATTTAATAGATAGGAAGCGAAACACACAAAGAAATAGCATGTAGAAAACTAGACTCAACATCATACTGTTGCGGCACGTAACCTGATCCAAATGACATACCCATGGTGGCGTGCCACCCGATCCACACATAAATCTCACATAAGCAGATTGCACTTCGAGCTAAATCTGCTCATTACATAAAAATATTGAATTTCTATCATAAGCATGCTAAGTGCACAATACCATCCCTGAGAAAACACATAGCGCTATAGGCTACAAACTCAAGCACAACTGAGGTGCGATACAAGATCTAAATTTCAAGAACCATCTTGCTCACATAACATCATCGCAACGCGGAACCTCAACACACAAGAATTTACTAAGCCGTCTCACAACTCATACGACGCAATATATCATTACCTGGAATAGCTTATGACAAAATAACACCTCGACTGTTTCTCCATAGGGAACGCTCGCTGAAATGAACACAACTGGCCTGATATAAAGCCATGTTCACAAATAAATCAATCCAACGATCTCAAGCCGATTTCTGATTGCACCAACTTGGCCAATGACCTTTCAAAGGTCCGTAGTAACTCCCTTTTGCCTCATATCACGTAAGAATAACCACTATAACCGGAGCAACCTCCTCAATTCATAACCCAATATACAAGGTGCCCTCCAGGCATAAGTTCTCAAATTAATGATATTACCACAACCCTCGTACTTGGTTTAAATCTTTAGCCAAATCAAGTGACTACATGCCACACTTATACAATATTCCCGTAGGACGCGCTCCCACAATCTTTCAAAATAAATAACGGGTCTGCACATTTAAACCATCGGACGCACTAACGCTGAAAAGCGATCCAAAATCCTTAACCAGGATGCAAAGCCTTTTTTCACAACACATCGATCTCAAGTAAATCTGAATACACTACCAACTTACTTTAATCATTCAACCCTTTCCTTTCTCATCCGAGCCCGTGACATCCTTGTCAACACCGAATTGCAACCTTGATCCTCACTTCGCATCTCCATGCTACTCACTGCACCCAACGTGCCAACATATGATAGAACACGATTTTTCATCATAACTCCGAAATTATTAATATTTTCACATTTCATCATACAAGAACCTTGCACTTAACTCACTTCAGGAGAATCAGAGCAATACACAGGTAATTTCCTATAACCGTAGAATATGCAAATCTGCAAGTAGTGGTCTAAGCCACCATAGCCCTTTCGGAATCCGTTTCTACTTAACAAGCCATAACAGAAGAATGCCCCTGATAAATCATCAATCACGGCGGCCGACAGGCCTCACACGTACCGCCACAAATCAACACATAACTCGATCACGCTGAATGAACTTATCACAGCCCCCAACATGCCAAATTCAACTATGGATAACCAATCCCCTTCCTTCCAATTTATCCTTGATTTCTTTGGAAATAATGCTAATTCTCTTCAACGCATAACATACTCCCTCTACACTCCCCCGAGTGGCCTTGAATTGCAAAACCATGCTGTCTCAAATCTCACGAATTATTTCACATTTCTCAAATGCTACACCACAAGGTAACACATCATAGAACATTCTGGGCACCTTCCCATAAGCTGCTGCAAAGCTTGATTCGTAGTTGTACTTATAGGCTTGAAATCATTAGGCACCACACTTTAACTTCTGAATTCACTAGGACCATCATTGAGAGCCACCCGCTCTGATTTGGTCCCGAATATAACTCACTCCATAGATCTTATAACACACGAATACCCTCTCAGCGAAGCACCTTGCGAAAATCGCTTTCTCTTAAACTTGTTCCATACAAGGCATAAATCCTGAACCTTTTTCCAAGTCCGGACATGAGCCAATAAGGCCAACCATCGCATGCCTCCAACAATTCATTTTCTCAAATTACCACTTATGGTCTTTTCTCGTAGCTGAAATAATCCATCAATATGCTAATAACTAGAAATCACGCAAGTAGTTAACCATACAACCAAATCATAGGCGGTGGGACTCTCCCACTTAGCTTGAGGCCATTATTCCTCCATTCTTGAGTTCTCCCGACCTTCTTACCCTTTATTGACATAACCTCCCGTCATAAGTTATCAAAATTTCTCGGAATCTTCCTGTAAATCCCCATCTTTCATATTCTGAATCATTAACCACATTCGCACGACCGATCTCTTTGTTGAACAACCAATACAATTCTATGCAGAAGCTTCGCCAACCACGCGACCGCTAACCTGCTCACGGGAAATAACTCACCTAGGGGAATCACTTCCCGACATCTCCCCACGCCGCTGCACGGGGTACATTCACTATGACACCAATAGCCTATCCGGAGTCCGAGCTCACCTTCCAGATACACAAATCCATTCGCTCCTCGCGGACATCAGTTAAATGTGCGGCAACATCCTTCCAATTTTAGGGTTATGCTGCACCCTCCTCTATTTCAAGCAGCTCCCTTCTGCCATATCAATCTTCTACCGCATACTAGCCCATACTTCACATCATACCCGCAGGCTTCAATCACCAATCATTAAAATCCCCAATCCGATCCAAACTCTCTTTAAGACGCGTAGTCATCCTACTATCAAGCCCATATGCAACCCTCGCCGCTCTCCCACTTTGGCGGAACTCATCTCTTAGTTAACCACTCGACCTTGCTCCTCATACTTGGCCTTCTAGAAGTTTTATACACCATCTGACACTTCCCACATGTCCTTCCTCATACTTGCTGCTCAATTGTTGCCTTAGATGAAATCTATCTTCGTGGCACTTGAATCCACCATTGCTGATAACTTCAAACCTTTCCAAAGGTCATCTTTATCGAGCCGTCAACATTAAAAATTCTGCTTCGATCTAAAACCACTGCATCATGCGATATTTGACAGTTGTACCTCCAATATTATTTCACAATATCCCGCCATAAAGGCGAATTGTAGCAGATTATAAAATCGACAACCTTAGTACGTCCAATTAGGACGACAGCACCCCAATGTAGAGGAGAACTCCACCACGCTTGCAATTACCATGCCTCATTACTTCCACCACCTCACACCTGACCATCCTCAGTTCGATTGACTTTCCCCTGTCGGGAATAAAATAATGAATCCCTTGATTACACACTGAGTAAACCTCCCTTCAATTCATTCACTGCCCCAACACATGGGCAACATCCTACCATTACAACAACGCTGCGGAATAATCGCTCATAAGCATCACGGCAACCTGTGCCTAGCCTCAAGGCTCTTAGAAGTTCTGTTACTGAGCTGAAACAATATAATATCCCTCCATAATGCGACTATAATAGTCCAATCAACTATACTGGGAAAATCATCCTGCATCATATTTGTAGTGCCATTTCAATTCTTCAACTTTCAATTTATAGAAAGTTCTCACGTAAGATTGAGTAGGAAGAAATCAAAGGCATAAGCCTCAAAGGAATCGAACCGCATGAAAAGGAAATCAAGAAGGGAAGTATTCCTAATAGTCCTGCAGCCTCCCAAGGATAAGTACAAACGTCTCCGTACCGATCCGCGAGACTCTACTAGACTTGCTCATGACTCGTGAGACCGACGGGAACCTGGTGCTCTGATACCATGTGGTCACGACCCAAAATCCACTAAAGTTCATGGTGGCGCCGGACACCGCCGTCAGGCCAGCCAACTCAAATTACTTAATTAAATCTCATTTTAACACTTTTGAAATCCAGGATTTTTCCTTCATTATTAAGAAATTTTAAAGGATATAATTTCAAATCAAATTTAAATGTTTAACAGTTAATACAATACTTCAAACCATCCCAGAAACCCGGTGTCACAAGTGCATGAGCAACTATCGATATGGAAAATAAAATACAACATATGTCTGAAATACAGTGGACAGGGGATAAATAATAAGAAAACACTGGAAGGAACTACACTAGCTGCGGGTCGTCTCGAACAATGTAGCTCACCTGGTCCCAGAGTCATCCATGCTGCTACGCCCAGTAGGCTGCTAGAGCTATATATACCTGTGAAACAAAAATGCACAGAAGTGTAGTATGAGTACATAATCAACATGTACTCAGTGAGTGTCTCGCCTAATCCCGAAGGGGTAGAGACGTGATGGTTAACATGGCACTCTCTAACAGTCCAATGATTATTTATCATTAATATACATATTAACAGTGGATTTATATTTTTAGACGTGATGTTAATCCAGATAGAGGAAACAAGTAAACACATAATTCCTTCATAGGAAATTTCCAAGATTTCTTTTCATTATTAACAAACTGATCTCGAGCCATAGCGAGGCATGTAACAACTTAAATAAGTCCAGGCAGCAATACAAGCATGCGCAAATCATACCGAGGCAACGGCCCGATCCAACAAAAATAAATGTGCACTTGCCGAGGGTCAACGTCGCGC
>MU693858.1:25592-39801 GCA_026770625.1 Nicotiana glauca
TATTAACAAACTGATCTCGAGCCATAGCGAGGCATGTAACAACTTAAATAAGTCCAGGCAGCAATACAAGCATGCGCAAATCATACCGAGGCAACGGCCCGATCCAACAGAAATAAATGTACACTTGCCGAGGTTCGACGGCGCGCCTATAGATGTATCTATTAATCTGCCGAGGCATTCGGCCCATTCTAAAATAACACACACAGACAAACAATCAGTCAAGGAGTCAACATGGAGCAATTATCTAATAAAGGCCAATTCTCTTTAATAACTTTGAGAAAATGAAGCTTAAGTCTTTTTAGAATTCCATTTATTAGTTTAATGCGATCAATCACCCTGATCGCGAATCATCCATGCGACGCAGGTGCACGTAAGATACATGCTCAGATAGCCAATTAGAGTTTTATTAAGGAATAATTATCCAAATAAGCCAATTCTCTGTTTAACAAATTCAGGAAATGATGTTTAATCTCTTTTTAAATTCGTTTACTAATCAAGGGTGATTTAAACAATTCAAGTCATCAATGGGTTCATAGTTAATCCGATTATGATATGCTGATGGGCCTTAACTACCCGGACAATAGCATAATAGTAGCTACGCACGGACTCTCATCACCTCATGCGTACGTAGCCCCCACATATAGGAGCACATAATCAATTATTTCACCTATGGGGTAAATTCTCCCTCACAAGATTACAAAGGAGACTCACATCGCTCCGAAGATCCACAACCAGCATTCTACATTCTTCCAAAGACTTGCACCAACGCACAATGCTCTAAAACTAGCCAACGATCATATAAATCCATTAATATATGCTCAATTATACTTTATAACCCCATTTATAACAATTCCTAACCACGAACGAAAAGTTGACAAAAATGCCCTCATGCCCACGTGCCCGGAATCCAAAACTTTTCGAAGATAAAGTTTACCCATTACCTTAGGAACTCAAATATATAATTTTCTCTTAATTCCATACTCAAAATCGTAATCAAAATTCAAGATTTCTAATTTCCTAGGTTTTCAACCAAAACCCCAAATTTACACTAATCCTCATGCTTAAATTCATACATAATTAATGTATTTAACTCAAAATAGGTAGGAATAACTTACCTTAACATTGTTGATGAATATCCTCTCTTGAACCCTTCCAAGAATCGCCCAAGCCATGAAAACTGTGAGAGAAATGGCCAAAATCTGACTTTAAAACAATGTTTCTGCCCCAGCTATTTCTGCTTCTCCGGAATTACTCCCGCTTAAGCGGTTCCGCTTTTGAGGTCAAAAGCCGCTTCTGCGGTCCTTGGCTCAGCCCCCCTTTTCCACTTCTGCGATACCCTCTTCCGCAGATACGGTCCCGCTTCTGCGGAACCTTGACCGCATCTGCGATCCAGGACCCTTCGAACGAATCCGTTTCTGCGGCTCCCTCAACAGCTTCTGCGGGGCTGCTTCTGCGGTCCCATTTCCGCATAAGCGGAAACACCAACAACCAGATCCTTCAGCCTTCTTCATAATTCCATTTTTGATCTGTTAACCACGCGAAATCCACCCGAAGCCCTCGGGACCCCAACCAGTCATTTCAACCAATCCCAAAACACATTACAGACCTGCTCGAGGCCTCAAATCACATCAAACAACGCTAAAATCATCAATCGACCTCCAATTCAAGATTTATGAACTTTGAACTTTTCAACTTCTACTTCCGATATTTAAACCTATCAAATCATGTCCGATTAACCTCAAATTTTGCACACAAGTCATATTTGACATTATGAACCTACTCCAACTTTCGAAATCAGATTCCGATCCCGATATCAAAAAGTCCACTTCCGGTCAAACTTCTCAAAAACCTTCAACTTTCTATCTTTAGCCAAATGGCTTCAAAATGACCTATGGACCTCCGAATTCACTTTCGATCGCGCTCCCAACTCCAGAATCACCATATGGAGCTACTTCTAGTCTCGGAATCCCAAACGAACATCGAACTGAAATGCACTCCAAGCCAAACTTAAGAAATTTCTTCCAAAATGCTAACTTCCACAATAGGCACCAAAACGCTCCCCGGTTATCCAAAACCCAATCTGGGTATACGCTCGAGTCCAAAATCATCATACGAACCTGCTGGAACCTTCAGATCTCGATTCCGAGGTCGTTTACTCAAAAATTCAATCCTAGTTCGTTCTTTCAACTTTAAGCTTCTCAAATGAGAATTTTCATTTAAATTTAACCCCGATCTTCCTGAATTTAAATTCTGACCATGCGAACAAGTCACAATACCTGAAATGAAGCTGCTCATGGCCTCAGACTTCTGAACGACACACTAGGGCTCAAAACGACCAGTCGGGTCGTTACAGGTTCAGACCTGAGCAGTATTTTGGATACTGCCAGGCCATGAATCTTAACTCAAACACATAGAAATGAGTAGGGGTATGGGGAATTCACAACAAACAGCAGACGCTAAGAGAAGAACATGCATAGTCAATATTTAACATAAACAACAAAGTAAACAAGAATGTTGAAACTATTAAGTAAACACATAGGGGTGAAGTTGAAAAGTTAAATTAGAAAAATACCAGTTTCAGGGAAACAAACAAGTAAAATAATAGTCTTGAGAAACCAAGTTGCAGGCAAACAGTCCAAAAGAACTCAGAAGAGAGCAGAATGTTGCAAGAGTATCCAAATTGCAAGTGAATAATGTGTGCTCGAGTATTGAACTCAAAGAAGTATTGAATTGTAAGTGTGAGAGTAATGTAAGTTGAAGGTGTTGAACTGAAGGTTCCAGGGTTTTTTTTAGTGCAGAAAGGTCTTTCCCCTTTTGTAGTGCAGAAAACAAGTAAGAAAAGGTAAGGGAATAGTTTGCAATCAATCACATAGAATCTCCCTTCAGTTAAGGGATTCTGATTTCAAATGGGTAGGAGACAAATAAGGAAAGAAATTTGATTAAAATCTTTTCCAAAGTAACACAAGAAGGGTAAATACACAGGAGTTATTTAAGGAAAAGTTCAGTGGTACACGGTTTGTAAAAAATAAGGAAAGGGAATCAATCAAACAACCAGTGAAATCAAAATTACAGGTTTTGTTCGAATGAACCAAGTCAGGAAAAGGTAAAGAAGGTTCAATTAAAGGAAAATCAGTAACAATTAATCATGCCTTATTAAAAGGATTTCGAAATAAATCAATAATTGGCAAGACTTTTTTTTAAAGAAGAACTTCTCATATATAAAGTACACAGATAAACAAGAAGGAGCTGTCATGCTAATTAGAAAAGACAAGCATAGAAAGGTCCAGAATCACAAGTAAAGAGTTTCAAATTCAGTTCATAGTACTTAGAATGAGTCCGATAGTCCCGGGTTCCAAAGTAGAACCCTAATCAAACTTGCTAAAGAAACTCCCAAATCCTAGGGTTTCAAATCAAATCAGACACAGAGATGAGAAGGCAAGCCATTGAAACAGACTCAAAGGTCTATTTCAGAGCCTCATGACAAACAAAACAGATATGATAGCAGGTTTGAAACAACCAGGTAATAAAAAATGATTTAAATCATGAAGAACATGTTTTAAGAACAACTCGAAACTCGAGCAAGTTCAGAAGAGAAGGAGTGATACAAACTTAAGAAACATTAGATGAAACATGCTTAGCAAGAACTCGAACAAAGTCCAGTAAAGCAAACAAAATTAAAGAACTCAGTAGGAAACACATACAATAGAAATCATGTAGGAAAACATAGCAGAGATAATCATGCGAGTCTAGTCTAGAGGCACAGTAAAATACAAAGGCATGGAAGAATCATGTATAATAAATAGAAAAAACAGAAGAGCAAACACATGTGTGGTAGAGAAGAAAACATACGAGCATAATATAGACAAACACACATAAAGAAAGAACAGGAAGAATCAGAAAGCTATTTTGAAAAACCTTCAGAAACCCTAGATTGACGAAAAAGCAATTTTGAAAGAAAGTTTTTTGGGGAAAACACTTTAAACATCCAGTAGAACACAAATATATCACAGATCTTAAGAAAACAAACAGAGAAAACCTCGAATATCTTAGGTTTTCTCCAAAACCCTAGAAATGAGAAAGGCTTGGAAGAAAGTCCGATCCTGAGTCAGATGAGTGAGAATCAGGCTCTTGATGCTTGAATATGCCAGAGCAAAGGCCGGAGACACCATAGAACTAAAGATATGAGAAGATCTGAAAGAGAACCATCGAGGTCAGACCTCAAAGCTTCGAACAAACACGGTCTAATGGTGGATGGGGGTAAGTATAGACCATCCATGGCCTGAGAAGCCATGGATTCCGGTGGAGTGGTGGTTGAGGAGGGGTAGGAGAAGGCTAGGGTTCCGAAGAGCTTTGAGAGAGTTTGAGAGACAATAGGATTCAAAGGCGGCTATCAGAATAAAATGAGGGATTAGGGTAGGTCGTTTGGGGTTAAAATGGTAAGGGGGAATTATGGATGTTGATCAAAATGATCAACAATCTAAACTAATAATAGGATCGGGCGGATTTCTAAATTGGGTCGAGGCCGGGTAAAATGAAATTGGGTCGGTCTAATTAGGACTAGGTCAATTAGGATTAAAATTGAAATGTAAAGTAGGCTATAATTGAAATAAAATGGGGCTAAATGTTAAATAGCCAGTTTTTTCTTTTTTATTTATATAAAATAGTAAAGATGATTTTAAAAGTAAATTAAAAGTACTGAGACAGTTTATAATATATAAATCTTAATTTAAAAATATTGGAACTAATTTTATAATTATGAAATGCTATTAATCTTAAAATAGGCTAAAATTGCAATTGTATGCAATTTAGCTTTAAAAATACCAAATAAATTTATAAAAATATACAAAAATTACCTCAACTATATTTTGGTATAAATATGGGAATAAAAATAAGTTATTCACCAAAATGATAATCTTGGGAATAATTATTGGTCTTTGTATTGTTAAAATAGACAATAAATTGATTTAAAAATCTTTAAAATTAGGAAAAATACCAAAACACTTGGGCATGATTATATAGCATGTACATATTATTTTAAAAGCATTTTGTGTATAAAATAAATAAGAAAAAATTGGGTATCAATAGTCATCCTAGACGTACCAGCGAGATGTGTCTTGATCCATAAATCATTCGGATGCTACTCCTGTAAGGCTTTCCCCAAAATAAGCTATTAATAATTCTTCATTTCTTGTCCATCATACTTTTCAAATTTGGGAGTCTTCAAACCAGGCAGCAAGTGGACGTCGGGGAACATACATAGATCCTTGAAGGCAATACTCTTTTTACCTTCCAACCCTTGCATGTTTTCAACCGTCATTCTAAACTTTTCATTCTTTAGGTCATTTCTTCCCGTGCTATCTTTAGGGCAGGTTTATCAATGTTTGCAGGAAGATCAAACAAGTACGAGTGGTACTCAGGAGAGCGGTACTGCTCTTGCTGGGTAGCAAACTGTGACTCATGAGAAGGTTGTCCTTGGCCATTGGCCCATGCTTGACACATTTTGGTCATTTGCTGTTTTAGTATTCTATTTTCCTCTAATACAACAGACTCTTATCGAACCCTCTGACCCTGAGTCTCTTGAGCACTTGTAACAGCTTCGATGTCAGTTATCATTTTTCTTTGGATCTTGTGTTGTCCGCTTACCACAAACCGACTACCTCAAACTTTCTTCAGAATTCAAAACAAAAGACACGTTAGAATGGACTCATTTAGTCCTTATTATTATCATCATTTTTTCATTTTTTCATTTTTTTCATTTTCTCTTTTTTTATTTTTGGTTGATCGAACCTGATATGGGTTGCCTACGTATTATGTGGGAACATGAATCAGATCTTGCGTAGTTCGGGAAGATTAGGAATAAAGTAAATAAACAAACTCTTTTTTTGGATTTTGGGCTTTTTTTGAAAGAAAGACTTAAAAAGAAGAAACAAAATATTTTTGGATTTCGATTTGTTTGTTTGTTTGTTTTTTTAATGTTTGAAAAGAAAGACTCTAAATAAGAAAGAAATTTTTTTTTGAATTTCGACTCTTTTTTTTTCTTGAATTTCGAATGAAAAACTTCTAAAAAAAAAATATTTTTGGATTTTTTGGACTTTTATTTTAAATTTATGAAAGAAATACTTCTAAATAAAAAAAAATATTTTTGAATCTTAAATTGTCTTTTCAATTTTCGAAAGAAGAATGAAAATATTTTTGAATTTTGAGAGAGATTAAAAGGAAATATTTTTGTATTTTTAAAATTTGGGGTCTAAAAGACAGGCTTTCTAAAGAAGTAAGTAATGAAGAATATTTTGTGGGCCAGAACCGATGAGGTTTGCCTACGTATCTCACATCCGATGATAATCAAATCCGCGTAGTTCGGTCAATTTTGACATAATTGGAAAAATATGATATTGATTCACTTTCATTTTTTTGAAATACCTTTTCTTTTCCTCTTTTTTTCTTTAAAAAAAATTGGCAGAGTTTCGAGGCATTTTCAAATATCGGGATTTTCAGAATCGGGTGAATTCTCTATCCTACCTCACTCTTGATTTTTCTGTTGTTTTTCTTTTCTTAGCCGGTCAACATACTAGCCGAAACAAATAGATGTACACATAGCATGTAAGATGCATCAGGATAGTCTATTATTTTGGGTACACCTGTCCTAGACGGACCCAATCCCTGTGTTGAGTCCCCAAAGTCAAATGCATGTGATGCAAACAAACGTTCCTACTAGGGATCCAACATGAGATTACGTTATTCTAAGTTTAAACCTGGGGTTGTGTTCTTGACCTGGCTTACCCGAGCGGACAACTCGAGCCGAAGAGGGGACAACGTATCGGGAGCACGAAAGTCTACCCGGCCTTGTTGCTGGCCCAGCCTCGTTCTATTTGGTATAACTTCTAACAAAAAGTGGGTCATGCGAATGTGTGCACCATCTTTTAGTAGACTCAGATGGGAAGTGTAAGAAGACAGTTAAATACAATTCAAATAATATCAAATCGGTAAGTAAGCAGCAATTAGCACATTAGATCCACAAATATAGTAATATCAACAAACAATAAAGCCAAGCATAAATCATATTAACAAGCTCGAATTCTTGAACCCTGAACCGGAAGTTCGTGGTTCTTATCTCCAGTAGAGTCGCAAGAGCTGTCACACTTTCTTTTTATACCAGGAAGGGGGTATAACGGAGTTTTTTTCTAATTAAAGTGACAATCAAAACGGAATTATTTATTAAATTCAGAGTTTCCACTTGGGATAATTTATGGTGTCACAAGTAACCGGTTTAAAATACCGAATAGAGGAAGAAGACTCTATTTATGGTCTGCGAACACAGAAATTCGGATAAGAAATTTTGTTAACCCGGGAGAAGGTGTTAGACATTTTCGAATTCTATGGTTTTAGCACAGTCCTTAATCAAATTATCTAATTTCTTATTTTAGAACCTATGTGCATTTACCTTTTTTTATTGAGAAATTATCTTAAAACAGGTCACGCGCACATGTACCCATTTCGTTTGGCGCGTCAAAAATCATGTCATGCGGACGTGTCCATAATTAATAACTCTTTATTAATTAAGATTGTTGCGTCCAAAGTTGCGCAAACACATACCTTGGTTTTAATTTTGAAAATCATGCTATGTCACGCGAACATGTACATAATCACGATAATAAATTCAAAACGCGCCTAAAGCAATCTAATGGTGTTCATTATTCTTCCTAAATTTTGAGATTGTTGTGATATCAAATTTACGAACAAGACAATATTGAGGAGCAAATTGGCTAGCTAACATGATCTATTACTTGGCTAGATTCCTTATGGTCCAAGACTCACCTTATGGCCCATTCTTATTCTTTGCCAAGAAAGAACAACTCCAATTTTCCATATACCCGATTAAAAGCATTTATTCAAGAACTCAAGACTACATGCATCACAATCGAAATGAACACTAATTAAAACAATTTAAATGAAAACTAAGACACACTACTCAAACAACGTAGAATGACAAATCAATCAACACGCACACCGAGCTATCATAACACAATAAAATAAGAATAAAAAATGAGAAATGGACCTTTTATTGATGAACAAAGCTGAAAGTTACAAATCAATCGGGCTAAACAAAGCAACAATCCTTGGACCGAAATACCAAAATTAACGATCTGGAACCTCGAATCAACACCGAAAAGCTCGAAACCCAAATCAGCCTCAGTCAGACGATAAACTTAAACCTCCAAATATTTGACAAATATCTACAATGGGTACATTGAAAAGCGGACAAAATAAATCGTTCATGTTCCGCAGCTCGTTTCGCAATCTTATCAGCTTATTTTGACAATATCTGTTTTGTTTTCTCCTTTGTTTTCTAGGATCGATCTTTGAAATGTTGTTTGGCCTTTCCAAATGAATGTCCATTGTTATCATCCACTGATTCTTTGTTGCTTGACATTTTGTTCGTAATCTAAAAGGTGATGAAGGGTGCTTTGATGTGTTGCACGCGATTCAATATAAACAGGGATTCACTCTGTGTTATCTCTGTCTCAATTTCAGGAATGCTTTTATTGAATTAGAGAGTTAATTAAACTTTGATGATTGATCATTTATGTTCCTTTTCCAATTTTAAAAAAAAAAATCAAAGAAGATGGAGTCACATGGTGGGTAGTGGAAAATGGCTGGATTTTTTGTTGCTTAGGGATTTTTTTCTTAGCTAGGTTTAGGTATAAGAATTAAAAGCTTTAGGATAGGGTTTTTATAATTGGGTATTTTATACGGAGGTGGGAAGGGATAATGGCCATTGGATTAGAAGGAAAATAGATGGCTAGGATTAAATCTTGTACTGGATTGGGAAGAATGGGCAAAGGATAATTGGGTTGGACCATGTCTTTTGGGTTTGAACTTAGGATAAAAAGACCAAATAGTACAATGTATCTATAAAAATATAAAAATCACTCTAAATTAAAATAAACTAATATAAAACTAAATACTACGAGTGAAACTAATTTTTTTTGTATTTTTTAATGTTATAATATTATAAATATAAATATACTAATTGACTTTAACCTAAATATGAAAAATATTTTTTTGTAATTTTTTATTTTTTGTGATAAAATAAAGTTAAAAAAGGGGTCAAAACTAGCTAAAATATCAATTTTAGACTTAAACTAAATATTTATATGCTAAAATATGTAAAATCTTGGGGAGGGTCAAATATCACATGTTTACAATGAGTTCAAAACTTTTTGGTCAAATAATTTGGCGCCATCTCTACGGAGATCCTAATTAAAAAGTTTAGTTTCTTCTAGATCTAAAAAAAAAAAGCTCCAATTTTTCTTGTTTGCACAAGCTAACAATAGAAGGAAAAGGAGAGGAAAGACTGAAAGCAATGATGGATGTCACATCCAATCTCCTAGGCACCATCAACGAGATGGTCAAGAAAGGCAAGGAGAATGCGACGCCGAGCGCCTCACCCAGGCAAAGTGATCACCCCCTCCTCATGGAAGTGTAACCGCTTCACGTGAGAAGGGGGCCTTTACATCCACGACGGAAGAAGCGCCACCCGCAGTGAGAAAGTTATTGGAGGCGTAGCTGACAAGTACCCTAAGCAGTATACTTGACAAACCTGCTCAAAGGGCGAGTAGGAACACCGTGCGAGTTGACACCCCAATAACCATCAACAAGCAACACGCTCCTCCCCCAACAGGTAACCTTCACACTGTTGTTGATGTAGGTAAAGACGCCCTCATAGGTGTTCTAAAGAAAATGGAAAAATGGAGAATGAGAATAAAGCGCTCCGCAACTAAATGAGGGAGCACCAAGAAAGAGAGGATAAGATACCAGGCGCTCTGAAACTCCTACCAAAACGGGACGTCGATCAATTCGTGAAACAGCCATATAGTGAGGAGGCATCCCCAAATTACATACCCAAAACTTTCAAAATGCCACCATATTTGAAAATATACAATGGCACAACGGACCTTGAAGACCATATCATTCATTACATCACTGCGGTAAAAGGTAACGACCTCTCAAGAGAGCAGGTACTGTCGCTGTTGTTGAAGAAGTTTGGCGAAACCCCAATTGGGGGAACCTTAACATGGTACTCACAATTACCAGCATGTTCTATAATGACATTCGACGAAATGGCCGGCAAGTTCGTCACCACCCATGCTGGGGCCAAGAAAGTATAAGCGAGAGTGAATGACATATTCGCCGTCAAACAATCGCTCGGTGAAGGGCTTAAGAACTTCCTCGCTCGATTTAACAGAGTGAGAATAAGTCTGCCGAATGTATCAGAAGGGATGGCAGTAGCGGCCTTTCAAAATGGGTTAAACAGGTACGGGTCAAGGGCGACCAACAAATTATTAAGCAAACTCATGAAATAAACTCCCACGACTTGGGAAGAAATTCATAATGCATACTGTGCCGAGGTTAGGGCAGATAAAGATAACCTCAATGGTCTGACCCAATGCCTAATGACAGTCCAAATAGAATCAAGGAAATATTGTCAGAATGACAGCCGAAGAGACCACGCAGGCCCACGCCTTAATCGAGAAAGTCACCAACCATACAACAGAGCGACCATCCCGCTATCTCCCCGCCTAACCGAAAGGGCTTCTTGGCTATAAAGGGAAACTCATAGAAATGAAAGAGGTATGCCTCCACTATTATCTGCTCACAATTTTTGTGTGTCTCCTTCAGAAATGCTTTACGCCCTGGAGAAGTACGGCCCCAAGGTGAAATGGCCAGAAAAAATGAAATCGGAGTCAAATTCTTGAAAGTCGAATGCCCTATGCGAGTTCCATCAGGAATGGGGCCACAAGACCAAGGATTACATAGCCCTACGGAAAGAAGTAGTTAACATGCTCCACCAAGGACATTTAAAGGAGTTGATGAGCAACCGAGGGAGAGCCAATTTCGCTCGTGGACGAGAACCATATCAAGGCCCCCCAAAGCCACCCTTCCCTGCCCGTACCATCCAAATGATCATCGACGGAGGTGATGAAGCAACAATCAAGCATGTGAAGTTCACCACCACACACAAATTGAAGCGGTCGATCACCCATGAACGGTATGATGATCTCGAAGATAGTATCATCTTCGATAAGTTAGATACCCACTGTTTGACCTTTCCTCATTTCGATGCTCTTGTTATTATTTTACGAATTTTAGATACCAACATAAAAAGAATCATGGTAGACAATGTGAGCGGCGCATGTATTATCCACCCCCGGGTTCTCACAAAAATGAAACTCGAGGATAACATAGTGCCATACTGCATAATACTAAAAGGTTTTAACAATGCAGCTGAACGAACATCCGGAGATCTAATATTGCATGTTCTGGCCGGGGGATTCACCCTGGAAATAACATTCCATGTCAAGAACCAAGACACAACCAACAACGCCATTATAGGATGACCCTTGATACATGCCATGAGGGACATCTTGTCTAGTTTATATCAGGTCATCAAGTTCCCTACCCATGGGTAATATTCAGTATCCGCAGTGAATAGCGCACAACTCAAGAATGCTATCACATCGCCCAAGATTGCACATACACTTAACAGTTAAGAGAAGAGGGCTTTGAAGCATAGCAATTACTGAAATCGGGGGTCGAGTCTGACGAAAAAACAAACATCATCAAAGACCCCGATGTCGTGGAAGCCACAGGGTCAATAGTGGAAGATCTCGATGTCGTCCAACTGAACGAAAACGACCACAGCAAAAAAGCCTACATCGGCCACAAACTCACAGAACCAGGTAAATTCCATAAATTTTTAACTGACAACGCCATTCTGTTTACTTTTCCCCATGCAGATATGCAAGGTATCCCGAAAGACATTGCAACACACAATTTGAACGTTGATCCATTTTACTCGCCGGTATGACAAATCAGAAGAAAGTTCAATGCTGCAATCAACGAGGCCGTCCACGAAGAGGTAGAAAAATTTCTCGCCAATGATTCCATTCGAGAGTCAAAATATCCCAATGGGTCGCTAACATGGTCATGTTAAAAAAGAAAAATGAGAAATGGTGCATGTGTGTAGACTTCACGGACCTAAACAAGGGCCTCACATCGATCAACTCATCGACGCAACAGCAGGACACGAGCTGTTAAGCTTCTTGGACGCCTATTCAGGCTACAACTAAATCCCCATGGAGGAGGAAAACCAAGAAAAAAGAACCTTCATCAAACACCAAGGGATGTACTACTTCAGAGTCGTGCCATTCGGGTTGAAAAATGCAGGGGCGACCTATCAAAGGCTGGTCACCAAGATGTTCAAAGAGCAACTCGGCAAAACAATGGAAGTATATATAGACAACATGTTAGTTAAATCCAAAAGAAAAGAGGACAACATAGACCATCTGAGGGAAGCCTTCGACATACTCAGAAGATATGACCTGAAGCTGAACCTCAAGAAGTGTGCTTTTGGTGTGACCTCGAGAAAGTTTCTCGACTTTTTGGTATTATAGAGAGGCATCAAGGTCAATCCCGACCAAATCAAGGCTACAGAGGGAATACCTGAAATTCTGACCAATAATAAACAAGTGCAGAAGTTGACCGGCCGTGTAGCCGCCCTGTAGAGATTCATCTCACGATCCTTTGAAAGATGCCACAAATTCTTCAACGTTATCAAAAAGGACAATGGACTCTAGTGGAGTTCTGAATGCGTCAATGCCCTAAGAGAAATAAAGCATAATTGTCCTCACCCCCATTACTCGCCAAGGCAGAACCAGGAGAACGTCTCTTAACTTACCTGGCCGTGTACAATATCGCAGTAAGTGCAGTCTTGGTCCATGAAAACAAAGATATGCAATCTCGAATCTATTACATTAGCAAAACCCTGGCCAATGCCGAAACGAGGTACTCCCACCTCGAAAAACTGGCCTTGGCATTAGTCGTAGCTTTACAAAAGCTGAGACCCTATTTCCAATGCCACCATATCTTGGTGGTCATGACCGTCCCCATAAGAAGCATCTTACATAAACTCGAGCTGTCGGGTAGACTGGCCAAGTAGGCCATCGAATTAAGCGAGCATGATATAACATATCAGCCGCGAACATCGATAAAGTTGTAAGTACTTGTCGACTTCAGCAACAAAATATCACTTGAGGTCGAGCAGGAAGCCACCCATACCTCTCCCAAGTTACCCGACCTATGCGTCTTGTACACCGATGGTGCCTCCAATGCGGCAGGGTTCAGATTGGGACTCGTGCTCGAGGTCCCAACAGGCAAAGTCATTCGCCAATCCATATGGTATCCCGACTTGACTAACTATGAGGCCGAGTATGAGGCCGTTGTCACACCTCCTTTTCCCCTACTGCACCCCGCAAAGGGTGTAATAAAGGGAGTTTTTCCAATTAAAGGACAATCGAAACGGGATTTATTATTAAGAGTTGGAATCGCCACTTGGGAGATTTATGGTGTCCTAAGTCACCGGTTTGAATCCCGAATCGAGGAAAAAATTGATTCCATATTACAGTCTACGAATCAGAAATCCGGATAAGGAATTCTGTTAACCCGGGAGAAGGTGTTAGGCATTCCCGAGTTCCGTGGTTCTAGCACGGTCGCTTAACTGTTATATCAGGCTTAATTATCTGATTTTAGTACATGTTATCCTATAGTGCAGTTTTAAAGATTATTTACCGCTTTATTATTATTTTTAGTAAGAATTGCAACGTCGTGAAAACATATCTCGAACCACGTCACATCAATGTACCTGTGGTTATTGACGTGTTTCGACTCCGTTCATATTTGGATTTGGGTCACATAAATGTGCACCCGAATTTAAGAAAGTAAATTACTAAAAGGCGCCTAAAGATACTAACGCGTTATTATTTTTTTGGAAAAAAGGCCGTAAAATTCGCTAAATAGCCCGTCCCCAAATCTAAGTAGTTTTATATACATTTAATGAGGGCCCCGCGATTTATGCGTTTTATTCGGCGAGGCTCGTCTCATTTGTTTTAAAGGGTGTCCTAAAGCAAGCTATAATTTTCTATTTGTATTATCTCTAATGATAAAAGGGAAAATCCTAATTAATTCGTTATTGGACTACAATAAACCAAATGCTGATTCTGTATCAAAGCCACCCATTGGGCTTCCAAGATGAGCCCAACGAAAGAAACTTGCACCCATGCTATACTAATGTGCTGCTAGTCAAGATTTTGGCCCGAGTCCACATGTGAAGGAATCTGATTCAATTAAACCAGACTATTGAAATTACTCT
>MU693861.1:13745-34429 GCA_026770625.1 Nicotiana glauca
ATTGCATAACTTTAAACATGATGCAAGTTCCCGTTGGACCATGAATGCTGTCTTTGGATGATTAGGATGACGTCCTCAGACCATGACGTCTTGGGCCATGAAGTGCATAATAAAGGATTCACAGGCTATGAAATTATGTTCTCAGGCTATGATAATGACGCCTCCGAACTATGATGCCTTTGAATAATGATATGCAGGAGATAAAATGGGGTCCTCCGGCCATGACATGACGTTCTCGGGCTATGAAAATGGTGCCTTCGAACAATGACGCCTTCGGACAATTGGTGATCTTTCAGCCCTTGAAATATGAAAGGCGGCGATCTTTCAGCCCATGAAATGTAAAAGGTGGCGATCTTTCAGCCGATGCGGAAATGTAAATAAAGGGTGACGATCTTTCAGCCAGCGCAAGATGTAAAAAGGTGGCGATATTTCATCCATGCAGATGTAAGTAAAGGTGGCGATATTTCAGTCGATGCAGGTGTAAACAAAGGTGGCGATCTTTCAGCCATGCAAGATGTAAATGGTGACGATATTTCAGCCGATGCAAGATGTAAATAATGGTGGCGATATTTTAGCCAATGCAAGAAAAATAAAGTGGCGATATTTCAGCCATACAGGTGTAAGTAAAGTGGCGATATTTCAGCCGATTCAGGTGTAAACAAAGGTGGCGATCTTTCAGTCATGCAAGATGTAAATGGTGGCGATATTTCAGCCGATGCAAGATGTAAATAATGGTGGCGATATTTCAACTGATGCAAGATGTAAATAAGGTGGCGATCTTTCGGCCATGCAAGAAAAATAAAGTGGCGATATTTCAGCCATGTAGATGGAGATAGAGCTTAACCCCAGAAGGCAGAAAGGTAGCCTTATGCAATGCAGAAAAATGTAGATGGAGGTAGAGCTTAACCTCGAAAGGTAGAAAGGTAGCCTTATGCAATGCAAAAAAATGCAGATGGAGGTAGAATTTAACCTCGGAAGGCAGAAAGGTAGCGTTATGCAATGCAAAAAAATGTAGATGGAGATAGAGCTTAGTCTTAGAAGGCAGAAAGGTAGCCTTATGCAATGCAGAAATATAGATGGAGGTAGAGCTTAACCTCGGAAGGCAGAAAGGTAGCCTTATGCAATGCAGAAATGCAGATGGAGGTAGAGCTTAAACTCAGAGGGCAGAAAGGTAGCTTTATGCAATGCAAAAAAATGCAGATGGAGGTAGAGATTAACCTCGGAAGGTAGAAAGGTAGCCTTATGCAATTTAGAAATGCAGATAGAGGTAGAGCTTAACCTCGGAAGGCAGAAAGGTAGCCTTATGCAATGCAGAAATGCAGATGGAGGTAGAGCTTAACCTCAAAAGGCAGAAAGGTAGCCTTATGCAATGCAGAAAAATGCATATGGAGGTAGAGCTTCACCTCGAAAGGCAGAAAGGAGCCTTATGCAATACAGAGAAATTATAAGCGAATAGTAATAAAATCTTTTAGCCGATTGCTTGATAGCTGATTGCGATATTTTGGATGCTGGGGATATCATGTACGGATAGCAATTGTGAGTAGGTGTGATGGTTCTGAAAGTTGCATTCCTGAAAAGTATGAGTGTATAAATGTACTCGATGATTTGCGATTTGGGTGCCTGCATCCAAAGAAAAATTGTGAGTTTTGTAGAGGGGGAAGGTTGGTTCGTATCCTCATGGACTTTGCTCATCCCGCTTGGCTCTGTTTGTAGTAATGTGGTGTATCATTGGGGTAGCATTGCTAAACAAAATGATTTTGATACTAGACATGCATGATTTAGTAAAAGTGTAACACAAATACATAATTGAAAATAGTTTTCTTTTAGATGAACCGACGACTACGATACGGTTCAAGACATTGAAACCTCTATCGCTCTGGAATTTTGAGGGCCTTCCTCAAAATTCTACACCAATTTACTGGGCTGGTACTTTTGACGGCTGCGTGCGATAAATGACTGAAATTACTTCGGAAATTTGAGGGTCCTCCTCAAAATTCTGCCCCAGTTTCCAATTGCGGGGGAAATGAAAATTCTTATTGAATTGTGACCGAACCCATAAGGTTGCCTACGTATCCCCTCTTAGATGGGAATCAGGTCAGACGTAGTTCAAATTACATCATAATCATAAATGTTTACACATAGTATCGCTTCACTGCATCTGAATTGATAGGCTTCGACCAAACTTCTTCATCCATTTCTGCGAGTATGAGGGCTCTTCCTATTATAACCCGATGAACTATGTATGGACCCTGCCATTTGGGAGAGAACTTCCCTTTGGCCTCATCCTGATGCGGGAAAATCTTATTTAACACTAGCTGGCCAGTGTGAATTATCTCGGCTTGACTCTTTTATTGAAGGCTCTGGACATTCTGTTCTGGTAAAGCTGACAATGACAAACTGCGTTCCCTCTTCTTCTATCTATAAGGGCTAACTGCTTGTAGCGGCTCTTTACCCATTCTGCGTCATCGAGTTCTGCTTCCTGTATGATCCTCAAGGAAGGAATTTCTACCTCGGCAGAAATGACTGCCTTTATACCATAAACCAGCATATAGGGAGTTGCCCCAGTTGATGTGAGAACTATGGTGCGGTATCCCAACAAAGTAAATGATTACTTCTCATGCCACTGCTTATGTTTTTCTATCATTTTCCTTAGTATCTTTTTGATATTCTTATTGGCGACTTCTATGGCTCCATTCATCTGAGGTCTGTAAGCTATTGACTTCTTGTGTTTGATCTTGAAAGTTTCACATATGGCCTTCATCAAATCACTGTTGAGATTGGAACCATTATCAGTGATGATTGATTCTGGAATCCCGAACCGACAAACAATGCGGTCGCGGACAAAGTCTGCCATGAATTTCTTATTCACTGCTTTGTACGATGCTGCTTCAACCCATTTGGTGAAATAATCAATTTCCACTAGAATAAATTTGTGCCCGTTTGATGCGGCAGGCTCGATAGGTCCGATAACATCCATTCCCCAAGTGGCGAACGGCCATGGCGAGCTTGTTGCAGTAAGTTCATTTGGGGGCACCCTTATAATGTCTGCGTGGATCTGACAGCGGTGGCACTTTCGGACATACTGGATACAGTTCGTCTTCATAGTCATCCAAAAATAACCAGCTCGGATTATCTTCTTGGCTAAGACAAAACCGTTCATATGTGGACCACAGGTCCCGACATGAATTTCCTCTAGCAGTTTAGATGCTTCCTTCGCATCAACACACCTTAGCAAACCCAAATCTAGAGTCTTCCTATACAGGATCCCCCCGCTATAGAAGAAATTGTTGGAAAATCTTTGAAGTGTGCATTTCTGAGTAGCATTTGCAAGCTTTGGATATTCTCCTTTGGCTAAAAATTCCTTGATGTCGTGAAACCAAGGCTTTCCATCTGCTTCTTCCTCGATATGAGCACAGTAAGCTGGCTGATCATGAATCTTCACTGGAATAGGATCTATGAAGTTCTTATTTGGATGCTGAATCATAGATGATAGGGTGGCCAGTGCGTCATTCTGGACTCTGGGAACATGCCAAAATTCTGTCTTTGTAAACCTCTTCCTCAACTCCTGTACATGATGCAGGTATGGGAGTATCTTGGTTGCCTATTATTCTCGGACCTGATGTATAATTAAGTTTGAATCCATAATCACTAGCAACTCTTGGATGTTCATGTCAACGACCATCTTGCGCCCTAAGATGCAGGCTTCATACTCGGCCATATTCTTAGTGCAGGGGAACCTGAGCTTGGCGGATACCAGATAATGTTGGCCAGTTTCTGATATTAGGACTGCTCCTATGCCAACTCCTTTAAAATTCGATTCTCCATCGAAAAACATTCTCTAACCGTCATAGGATTCTAGAATGTCTTCTCCTACAAATGATACCTCCTCATCAGGAAAATACGTCTTTAAGGGCTCGTATTCTCCGTCCACAGGGTTTTTCGCAAGGTGATCTACTAATGCCTGTCCTTTGATTGCTTTCTGAGTTACGTAGACAATGTCGAATTCGCTCAGCAGGATTTGCCACTTGGCTAGCTTGCCAGCGGACATGGGCTTCTAAAATATGTACTTCAATGGATCCATTCTTGATATGAGATACGTGGTATAAGCACAGAAATAGTGCCTCAATTTCTGAGCTACCCAAGTCAGGGCACAACAGGTGCATTCCAATAGAGAATACCTGGCCTCATACGGGGTGAACTTCTTGCTGAGATAATAGATGGCCTGCTCTTTTCTCCTTGTTTCATCATGCTGCCCCAGAACACAACCAAATTCTCCATCTAGTACTGCAAGGTAGTGTAACAGGGGTCTACCTGGCTCGGGCGGGACCAAAACTGGCAGTGTTGACAAGTACTCCTTGATTTTGTTGAAGGCATTTTGGCAGTCATCTGTCCATTTGGTAGTGGCATCCTTCTTCAACATCTTAAAGATTGGCTCACAGATGACAGTAGACTGTGCTATGAACCGGCTGATGTAGTTAAGTCTCCCCAAGAAACTCATTACTTCTTTCTTGTTATTTAGCGGTGGCAATTCTTGAATAGCTTAGACCTTTGATGGATCCAATTCTATCCCTCAGCGACTCATAATGAACCCAAGCAATTTCCCAGCTAGAATCCTGAATGCACAGTTTGCAGGATTCAATTTGAGGTTGTATCTTCTCAGTCTATTGAAGAATTTTCTTAAATCGTCCATATGATAAACGACTTTCTTGTACTTAATGATGACATCGTCTACATACACTTCGATCTCCTTGAGTATCATGTCATGGAAAATGGTAGTCATGGCCCTCATGTAGGTGGCCCCAACATTCTTTAACCCAAACAACATCATCTTGTAACAATACATCCCCCATAGTGTAATGAAGGCCGTTTTCTCAGCATCTTCTTCATCCATCCATAACTGGTGGTATCCAGCAAAACAATCAACGAATGACTGCAGCTTATGCTTGGTGCAGTTGTCAATCAAGATGTGTATGTTTGGAAAGGGGAAGTCGTCTTTGGGACTTGCCCGGTTGAGGTCTCGATAGTCGACACAAACTCTAACTTTCCCGTCCTTCTTCAATACTGGGACAGTATTGGCTTACCATGTCGGATACTCCACTACCCTGAGAACCTTAGCTTTGACCTGCTTAGTGACTTCTTCTTTGATTTTCTAACTCATATCTGGCTTGAACTTTCTGAGCTTCTGCTTTACCGGCGGACAGGACGGATCAGTCGGTAATTTGTGAGCCACAATGGATGTGCTTAGACCAGTCATGTCGCCATATGACCAGGAAAATATGTCTTCATACTCTCTTAGGAACTTTGTATATTCTTTCTTTTTGACGGTGACAAATGGATGCTGATTCGTGTTTCTTTGATGTTTTCTGCATCTCCCAGGTTGACAATCTCAGTCTCGTCCAAGTTGGACTTAGGCCTATTTTTGAAATTCTCAACTTCCTTAACAATCTCTTCCGATATATCATCTTTCTCTGAATCTATGTCCGTTTTGTTGCGTTGTCTCGTTGCATGTCACAGTCATTGGTTCATCAAGATAAGTAATGGTAATGCGGTTTGAGTAAAGTAATGGAAAACAATAAGTGTAAGAATTATAAGAAACTAAAATACTTTAATAAATTCCATAAACATTTTGAACATCGGAGCTCTTTCTTGCAAAAAATAAAAATGCGAAAGGAAAATAAACTAGTAAAACAAAATAGTGCGTGCTGCTTTGTTCAGCCCTGCTACTCCAAAGTTTTCCGGGCTCTGGTGGTTCTGATGGACCAATTGTTGAGGCGCTCTCCTCTACTCACACCTTGTATGGAAGGGCCTTCCTCCCCCTCCTCCTCAAAAATGACGCAACAGTCCATGTTATCATCTTCCCAAAACAAACTCCTCATTGCTGCCAGTGCTTCCTCTTCTTCCGACCCATATATGACATCAGCTGGTTGAAAAATCTGCTCCAAGTGAGGTATCGACTGTTCCAGTAGGTAATAAGGACCGTGCCAAGGTGGCGACCAATGGTTGAATTCCTCCCAGGTGTACTCATATCCCAAACCAAAAGTGGTACCGTATTTCTTCAGTTTGATAGGTTTAGCGATCCCTTGGACATTCTTGCCGAGTCCTTTGCTTGGTTCATACCCGCACTAGTTCAGTATGCTTTCAATTTTATTGTCCCACCATTTATCCTTATCTACAGAGTTGACTCGCTCGATGTGATGGTAGGTTTCTCCGCCTATCGCTCTTCTTCCTCCGATTCTGGCGACTGTATACGGAATTGCTACCGTTACTATGAATGATTACCTCTTGATAATTCCATTCAAATTTTACTGCCTGATGTAGGGTCGATGCTACAGACCCAACGGCATGAATCCAAGGTCGTCCCAACAGCAAGTTGTAAGACGCCGACACGTCTATCACTTGAAAGTCAACATCGAACCAAGTAGGCCCATTTGTGAACACAGGCTAATTTCCCTGATAGTGGACCTTTGGGAGCCATCGAAGGCTTTGACGTTGATGGCCCCGTGTTTGATCTCGTGCAAAACTTTCCCCAATGTTCTGAGTGTCACCAACGGGCAAATATTGAGGCTGGACTCTCCATCGGTCAGGACCTTAGTGATGAAATAATCCTCGCATTGCACAGTGATGTGCAACGCCTTATTGTGGCTCAGCCCTTCCGGTGGCAGCTCATCTTCATGGAAAGTGATTTTGTGACTCTCCAATACCTGCCCTACCATGTTTACCATTTCTCCTCCAGTGATGTTGTTGGGTACATATGCCTCGCTCAGCACCTTCAATAAGACATTCTTTTGTGCGTCAGAGCTTTGTAGCAGAGCCAAGATAGAGATCTGGGCCGGTGTTTTGTTCAGCTGGTCAATGGCTGAGTATTCCTTTGCTTTTATCTTTCTCCAGAGATCATTGGGCCCAGTTTTAATGATGGCTTGTTGACCAGAGGTCTGCTTACTTGACTCAGCCAAATGCTCCGGGGTATAAACCCTGCCGGTTCTTGTCATACCCTGTGCTGCACTTGCTTCTCCGAATTTGGTTTTCCCTTTCCTTCTTGCTTCGACTGTGTAATCCCATGGTATGACTTTTGGGTGGAACGGTGTTATGGCTGTCATTGCTATCAGAATGGGCACCCTTGCTTTGGGAGGTAATACACCAACCTCAAATGGTACCGGTGCCTTTGGGGACCCAAACTTGACCTCGATTGGTATTGGTGTCTTTGCAGATGATGGTGTTTCAAGATCAAGTGGTACATACATGTTCACCTCGGTATCCTCAGACGACTGCATCTAGACCACAATCGGGTTAAGGGTGACTGCTGTTTTCTTTGACTCGTCACCTTCTGCTATCAACCCGATCGATCCCTCGGGGTCCCAATCATCTTCTATCTCACACCTCCACCCTTGTGGTCTAGTAGATGGTTGTTACGGACATTCGGAGCAGGCTCTTTTGCCATGATGATCTTGTTGTCAATCAAACCTTGGATCTTATCCTTTAGAGAGCGACACTCATCAATGGTATGCCCCTTCATGCGGGAATGGTATGCACCAGTTTTATTTGGGTTTAACCACTGGGAGGGGTTTTTGGGGTTTACGGTAGGGATAGGGGTGACATAACCAGTAGCTTTGAGCTTTTCATACAGCTAGTCGATAGGTTCGGCAATGGCGGTGTACTATTTGGGAGGTCTACGATCGAAGTTTGGTCGGGGTCTAGGGAAATTTTAGTAAGGGGGAGGTGATTGATAGTCAGCTTGTTGGGTGTTGTAGGCTTGGTAGACGTGTTCGGGTTGGGAGTATTTGGGTGAATTAGGCTGATATGCGGGTGGTGGAGGCGATTGGTAAGTAGATGGTAGAGCTTGGTAAGAAGGCAAAGGTGCTTGGTAATTTGGGGTAGGTTGATGTGTGAGAGGGGACCATTACGGCGCTTACGTCCCTTTTCTTGGACGTGCCACCAGACTGTAGAGCCTTGTCGGTAGCCTGCAAAGCCTCAAGGTTTGTGACCATACCACTTTTAATACCTTCTTCGATCCTTTCCCCTAGCTTGATGATGTCAGAAAACTTCTGGCCTTCAATCAACATCAACCTTTCATAGTACTGTGGGTCTTGAGCCCGGATGAAAAACCTGTTCATTTGTTCTTCTTCTAAAGACGGCCTAATCTTAGCAGCTTCTAATCTTCAATGAGTAGCATACTCGTGGAATGTCTCCGTAGGTTTCTTATTTAAGTTCTGGATGTAGAATACATCTAGCGCATTCTCCGTGTTGAATCTGAACCTGTCCATGAAATCGGACACCATACTTACCCAATTTTTCCACTTCTTCAAGTCTTGGCTAATGTAACGGGACAAATCATCTCCTTTTAGACTTCTCATAAAAAGCTTCATGCGGAATCTTTTCATTCTTTCCTACTCCGACCAGCTTGTCGCAATATGTCCTCAAATGAACTCTAGGGTCCCCGGTGCCGTCGAATATCTCGAACTTGGGAGGTTTGTACCTTTCGGGCAGATGGACATTTGGTTGAATGCAAAGGTCTTTGTAATTCAGTCCCTACCCTGAACTCGGCTAGTCAGCTTCTTGAGTTCTGCGGCTAGATTCCTGATAAGAGAGTCTTTGTCATCAGACTCCGGTGTGCTCGAGGCGGGCTGAATGAGGTGTGGTATGGTTTCCACATAGATAGGGGTATTGTGGTGAGTGTGGAGATGATCATTTGTAGAGTTCAGTAGTTCAGGGATGGGCAGTGGGGTGTTGTTTAAAGTGCGGCATGTGTTGCAGTGATGATGGGGAACGGGTTGGTTTTGTGGTTTCGGGATGTTTTGTCGAGGTGCGGGGTTTTGACTGTTGGGAAAGTTAACCTCTGGAGTAGTGAGGGAAAATGACAAGCTTGCCAAGTTTCGAACTTGGTCCAGTTCTTCCTGAAATTTCAACAACTTCTGCTCGAGCTGGGAGGCACCTTCCTTAGAAACTTGAATACCCTGAGTAACCTCTACCCGTTCAACTGGGTTTTCCTTTTTGATGTTGCTCAAATCTTCCATTTTCCCTTTGTTTCGGTTTCTGATGGGACTAGGAGTAGGAGTAGGTGGAGTGCCCTTGGATCTTGTGGAGTATGATAACGATGCCAGAGTGCATGAACTAACTTTGGGGAGGGGAATAAAACAAAAGTAAAGCAAAAAGGTAACATGTTACTGTGGGTTGTAAGAAAAAGAAGTTACGATATTTAAACACATAGTGCGAGAACATAATTTGTGTCCTAATTTGGGAGCCTCATCATGCCCGAGGTAGGCTTAGAGACAAGTTGATTTGGAGAACTTATAATGCTAAATGCCTCATTTTAGTGGTAAAAAAAATATGAATCCCAAAACGACACTAAAATTGCAGAAGATAAAATGTCACTAATAGCCATTGGCCTTATTACATTTAAAGCAAAAAGAATCCTATCTATTTGGTCCCCGAAGGAACTTCCCCAGACTCGGCATCTTTAGCTTTATCAAATAGCTTCACCAGCTCACGTTGTCCCAAAAGCAAGTAGGCTCTAGCCAAGTGTCCTCCTTCATTTCCTTCAGCATTCTAACAATTTTCAATCCTCTGGATGAACTTCCTTTCTAGAAACCCTCCTCCCAATACCCCAGTCGCTTGTTGGCGCTGACACCCATGTCTTTCCATTCTTCAATCTGCTTTTGATGGGCTTCTTGAATTTCTCGGTGCTCACTTTCGCATTCCCGATTCCTCTTGCGCAATTGGTTGTACTTAACCTGTACTTAAGCTTTTTCGTCGATGATCCTAAGACCTCGAACAATCCCGGGTTGTCCTAACCCATTATGATCATCTTCCAATCAGCTTGGATAGTATGGAGTATAACCAACATGGTACCTGTCTGGTTCAATAGTATCTCTTCCCATGATGATTTTGCAGTGCCACATGTGTTGGGCTTGGCACTTGTAAGGGCTATCGTCATCCTGAAAGTCGGCCCTAAAGTGACTCATTTTGTCGACCCTTAGTATATCCTGCTTTCTTCTTGCTTGCCTCATGAGTCGGAGAGGGACATAAGGATAAGTTCCTCTCAGACCAGTGATTATAATAAATGGTGCATCCCGAGATTGGACAATGAAATCTTCAGTAGGGAACTATTCGAACATCCATTGTACTTGGCCCTCTTTCAGATTTTCGAACAACTCTACCTACCCGTTAGCATCTTTTGGTTGACCAAACATGTTAGGCATATAGTTCATTCACCTTGGCTGATGGAAGGCAATATGATCATCCCAATCACTGCGTAGAATCTTTTGTCGATATTCACCCTTTTGGAGATGCTCCATGAGCCAGAGTTGGAGCAGTAAGGTACAACCCTCAAAGTGTTTGGCTCCTCATTGACAGTTCTCCAGGGCTCGGTATATTTCCGTAATGATCATGGGTACTATGCTAAAAGGCTGCCCGCCAATTCCTTCCATTAAGGTTTTGGAGACCATGGCTAGTTTGGTATGAATTCTAGCCTTATTGACCATGGCTTGTCTGGTATGAATCCTAGCCTTCTTCACAGGAAATACTATCATCCCCAAAAAGCAGAACATAAAAACGAAGACCCTTTTGTGGATATGCCCCAATGATGTGAGGGCAAATTCATCCGGGTAAGTGCGGTAGGACTTGCTATGGCTGTGACTCTCGTACATATAGTCAAAAGGAATGTAGGAATCCTTCAAGTAGGTCAAGTCTGGGTTATTCTTCAGTCCCATCATTTTGAGAAAACCCCTACCCTTGCGATTTTTTGGCATAAGCAAACCCAGAGTCTCCCATGGGATACCAGCTAGCCCGCCAATTTCCTCTAGCAAAGGTATCATTTCAAGGTCCCTGAAGTGGAACACAGATCTGTCGCCACCCCAGAATAGGGTTTCAGCCTCTATGATTTTGTTGTTGGGTTGGATTTCCAGAAGAGAAGGCGAATTTCCCAAATATTTGCGGACGGGAGTTTGATAACTGGAGTGAAGGTCTTCCCACCAGCTTAGCAACCTTGGGTGGTTGTTGGTTACCATGCCGAATCTTGGTACTTCGTGCCTCATTTTCTACAAAACAAAGTGTTAGGCCCTTACCCTCGCTAGACGGCTATTTAAATATCAATAATTGGCATAAGTAGCATTTAGTTCTCCAAATAAATGCACAGACGTAGTAGTGTCCGTTTGGGTTCCAGGGAAATCCAGTGGACTTTGGACAAGGCTATCTTAAAGAGTCATTATGCGTACAACATAACTGACTTGGCTAGGTTTGACCATGATACATGCACAGTTGAACAAAGTAAGGTTTCTATGGGGTGTTAGACCAGTACCCTTGAGCAGACAACTCAAGGGGAAAGGCACGGAACCATCGACTACACCGTTGATCGACTGGTTTTACCACAACTATGCCTTTGCCAAATTTAGGGGGTGATAATATCAGAAGGGCGCAACCACTCATTATAAGCATTGCTATGGTATTTTGTTTAGCACGAGTGGAATATGATGTTGAATATGCAATTACAAGAATGAAACCAGTTGTCATGTATTTTCATGTTCATAAAGTAATGATTACAATAATTGGTCATAATTACAACAATATTGAAGGAAAGCGGTAAAAGAATGCATTAAAGAAAAGAAACAAATGGCCAAGTCATTTTTGTAGTAGAAAAGAGATAAATATATTAAATAAAGGCAATAAAGAAGCAGTAAAGTCACAAGTAACATGAAATGGTAAAAGCCTAAAGAAGTTCCCAGTAGAGTCGCCATGTTGTCGATGCCCCCTTTTCTAAAGGCAAAATCGGGTTTATGACATTTAAGAGGACAACTTTTTCCCTTTTGGGAATCTGGGTTTAAATGCAGAGTCGCCACCTAATGATTAAAGTGCATTAGGACACTAGAGAAGGGTTTGAGTTGGAAAACCAAAGTTTGGGTAAGGGCTAGAAATTATCTCGAGGGGAAGGTGTTAGGCACCCACCAAGATCCACTAGTGGGGTTCCCGGCCATATTACAATTGTGAATTTAAATAACAAGTAAGCAGATAGAGGTCTCAAATAGAAGGGGATTGACACATAATGTTGCAAGTGAATTGAAAGTATGAAGAAAATAAAGAAAGCAGAAATTTTAAGGAAATGGCTTAAACTATTGTGAAAAATAAACATAAACAAGTAAAGGGAAATGGGGTCCTAGGTTTATAAATAATATGGATCACATCAATGCAATACCCGACAATCACTCCTCAGAAGAGGGGTTGCACATGGTATTAATGTACTGATCATCATGTCCATATCTACCCTTCCCACCCCATTAAGGTATTAAAACACGAAATAGTATCGTTACTTATTGCATGCCATTACCCGTCCCAATCCTATCAGTCCCGGAGGCATTTGGGACTACTAGTCCTAAAAGGGAAGGAGATTGGGACTTTTCAGAGTTTGAAAGGATAAAATTATAATGCAACAAACAAAACACATAAAGTAGTTAGGAGAAACACATAGCAGTTTAAAAGGCTCAAACAGGCCTCCTTAAAAATAAGCAAATTGTCTAGCATGACTTCAGATACTGGTTTTAGTCTGAATTAAATTTAGCGTTAGGACAGGCTGCTTCATAACATATTTCTCAGAGGAGAAGTCCGAATTAGGCCTTGTCTGGTTGTAGTTTATCAATGACTGACACAGCTAATCAATTATCTACTGGCTTGCCTAGGTGGAAGTATACTAATTTGTAAAGGAGGGGTTACTGATTTTAGAACCAACCAAATTCTGCAGATGTTAAACAACATTGCTATGATTTTAGACTTATAGATGAAATAGATGAATCAGATTCAAACGACTGCTCTTATAGGCATGATTTCTAAGCGTTATTGATTTTAGAATGATTATCGAGATGCAAGAATCCTATAGGCATAGTATCTAGGATGCAACTTGTTATTATTTTAACATAGAGACTGTTTGCCTAATGACAGATATAGAAGTGCAGAAAACCTATAATCATGATTTCTATATGCAGAAACTTATAGGCATGGTCTCTATATGTATTGATGCAATAACTTATAGGCAAGATGTAACAACCCAGCCCGCTAGTGATATTGTCCACTCTGGGCCTAGGCCTTTATGGGTTTAAAATGCGTCACTAAGGTATAAGGCTTGTTAACTTATATACCCAGCATCCCTCTTATGTTTTGCCGATGTGGGACTCTATCTAAAGCCTGGGGTATTACATACACCCCCTCTTATAAACTCAGCGTCCTCGCTAAGGTTTGCCCCACTGCATGGGATTTGCCTAAACTCAGCACTGAGGTTTTCCCCGCCTAATCGAGATTTGCCTAAACTCAGTTGAACTCTAATCCACCATCTTCATGGATGACACAAGAGTGGATCTGATACCAAGGTTTTCACGACCCAAACCAAAGGGCCGTGGCGGGCACTCGGTGCTTTACTCAATCGAGTACCAACATAACATATCTTTCTTATCATACTATCATGAGTAAATGAGGTAGGAAACCCGTCATGAATAACAAGAATAAACATAAGGGAATACTCAACATATGATGACCCAACATGATATACTAACTTATACATATGAAATACGGGCCTATAAGGCCGACATGACCATTTGTAAACTCAAAGCATAGGCTGACAAGGTCATACAAGCATCCATACACCTAACATCTGTCTACAAGCATATAAGAGTACATAAAATCATAAAGGTCGGGATAGGGCCCCGCCATACCAATCAATACATATTGTAAGGCCTCGTGAAATCCCTACTCAAAAACCCGAATCCCGTGGGGCCAAGTTAGGATCATGTGTTAGAAATTAGTAAATATGCTTCGCGGACCTTTTTGGATTGAATAATGTATTAAAAAGTCAAGAATAAGTTTCCAGAAAGATGCAAGAAATGCGGTCCAAAATGCGGTCGCATAATTGAAATGCGGACCGCATATCTGCCGCAGAGTGAGGCAGAATGTTGGCTATAATTGAAGTCAGTTATGCGGTCAAAATGCGGTCGCATAATCAAAAATGCGGACCGCATAGTCGTCGCATATTTTCTTTTGAATTTGCGAAGGTCAGTTCTGCGGTGCACTTTGCGATCGCAGAACATGAATGCGGACCGCATTCTTACCGCAGACTGAGTCAGAACGTATGGTTTTTGGGAGGCATTCTGTGGTCCATTATGTGGACCGCATGTTCATTCTGCGGTCGCAAATGCGACCGCATAGTTGACTCGGGGCTCCAATTTTCTAATTTTTAACCCGACTTCCATATCGATATAACCTGTGTTCTAGCTCATTTTGAACATTCTTCTGAGCATTCCTAGAGAGAGGAAGAGGGTTCTTAGAGAGGGAAAGTCTCCCATCAATTTATTTCATAAGATTGGGCTAAATCATTGAAGAAAATCAAGTGAAGGCTCCTGAATCTTCATCCCAAGAGGTAAGGCTCCATCACCTCAGCTCATATTTGTATACTTAGCCATATGGGGTCATTAGGGAAGTAATTCATGGGTATGAGAATGAATCTCTTGCATGCATACCACCATAGAGTATTGGAAAGTAGTAAAATTAAAAAAAAGAGGCAATTGGGGATACAAAATGATAGAAATTCCTCACAAAAAGGGGCCTAAGGTCATAGTGCACCTTTAGTGTTTGATGATATGCTCGAACCAAGCTAGAACTTCAGTTTCGTCTCTAATTCTCAATTTAATTTGAAATTCTTGCTCAATAGATCGAAGCGCTAAGAGTTCCGGAAATTTGTAAAAGAGTAAGGAAAAGCTTTATTGAGGTATGTATGGCTAAAACCCCCTTTTATTAGAAATCGAGCTCCGTTGGTGCTTACGAACGTGTGGTAAGAGTTGAATTGGCTAGTGTATTGATTGTTATTGTGAAATTAATTGATGTACATATATCTACACATATTCGTGAAGGATGTGCCTCAATGTGGATAACGTGCCAATCTTGATAATTAGAGAATGATGAAAAGTATAATTATTTGTTGTGCCTCAATGTGGATAACGTGCCAATCTTGATAATTAGAGAATGATGAAAAGTACAGTTATGTGTTGAATTACTTGGGCTATAAGCCGACATTGAAACAAAGAACTGCTCATGTTAGCTATGTGCTTACTTACCTGTGATTTGCAACTTGAATTATCCTTGAAATATGTGTCTATGATCACAACTTGTAAAATGAATATTGAAAAGGGAAAATGATGTGATGATGGTGGCCATGAGTGCCCCAGGAATTGTTATGATATGTGTGGATAAAGATTTGAAGGTGTTGACTGATGAGAATTGAGTAATGCCTCCAATGAGGTGACCTAGCCGATCGGGTCGTGATCGGACACCATGCCGCACACATGGTGGTAATGTGCTGATATTGGATTCCGGATAAGGGAAATGAAATATTGATTAAGAGTAATGCCTCCAATGAGGTGACCTAGCTGGTCGGGTCGTGATCGGACTCCGCTTGAGATGGCAGTGGTAATTGAGAACAGTGGTGAACACGTGAAAGAAATGCCCAAATCTATGTTGTGGAAATTGTTTGAAAGATTATATGAATTTCTTCTTTGATTTGCCCATATTATTTGCTTGTATCTGTTTGATAGTTCTTTCTAGTAAAATGGTGTTTAGTTATACAATCCAGTACAATTCAAATGTACTGATGTCCCTTTTGCCGGGGGAGCTACATTCGTGTTATGATTGTAGGTGGTTCTGTAGCAGGCACTCCAGTCTACTTGCAGTAGCACCTCCTCTACTTTCCGTCAGCTGTATTGGTGAGCCCCTTTCCCCTCGGGGCCCTGCGTGGCTTATGACGCTGTTCTTCCCAGAGTCTGATTTCCTTTTTTTTTCTCTGTATTTGTATAAGGTATAGCCAGAGCCTTGTTGCCGACATTTCTGTATTATTCTTTGGTTATATTTAGAGGCTCCGTAGACAGGTTGTGGGCAGCGTTGGATATTGGAAATTAAAATGGAAATATTGATGTATATAAGTTTATAACTTGTAATACCCTTAAAGTGGCCAAATGATGTTGCTAAGGAAACTGAAATGGAAATCATTAATTATATGTTGATAGAATTTGATTAACGAAGTCCATCCCTTATTTAAATATCAGTTGGGCTGGGTAGTATGCATGAAACCTGCCAGGCTTGCTCAGTCGGGTTTACTCGGTTGAGCGCCGGTCGCGCTCCTCGGATTTTGGGGCGTGACACATATCCAAAGCATACTGACCAAATAGGCTACTCCGGAGCAAGTGGAGTGTACCAAAACTTCCGCTGAGCTGATAGCCGACTAGGAGAACTCTCGACCCAGGCAAAAGGGTCGTCATTACAAAAAATGTACCAAGTATGAAAGGCAGGAAAACATAAACAAGAACAGTAATGTAAAGAGAGATAGAGGATATACAACATGTAACATTTGGGTGCCTCCGGGGCTACTGACATAAAATGCATAATACATATATATACATAAAATTTTAAAAACATACCCTCTGCGGGCATCATCATCATCATATCATACCCGGCCTCAAAGAGGACTCAAAAAAATGTACCCGGCCATCATAAGGCTCAGTAAAATTGTACCCGACCACACGGAGCTCGGTAAAACCCAACTGATAAGTGGTTGCACAATAGGTGCCATACCCGGCCGACTATAGCGCAGCTCGGTAGAGTAAAATAGATACATATATATAATGCATGTAGGACTCATTGGAATCATATTCTGAACCTTTCGGAGTGACATAAGGACGATACTCTCCGTACAAGTTATTAGGAATAACTCTTCATCAAGAATCTTGTAAGAATCAGGAAGTACCAACAACACCGATAACATAAGAATAAGAGAAACAACCTCAACATCCATTGTGCCATAAGAAGGGAGACAATGTAAGTACCGCTAGCTTCTAAGAGTAGAGTACCTTTGGAAGCTCATTCTTTGCATTATGTACAATTGAGGTCATGCAAAATAAGGAAAAGGATAGCCTCACATGCCTTATATATACTGCCAATCCTCAAGCTATGCAAATGTCACGACTCCTTAGTCTACAATAGGAGAAATGACACTATCGTTAATGTTTAAGAATCGTAAATATTATGTATCGACCACAACCTATTTTACAATGAAACGGACAGAACCTCCCCTATATATATGACTTCACACAAGTCAAAACAATCACCAAATAACCCAACATAACCCTATCACTTCATACACAAAATGACAACCATAATAGTCTCAAACAATCCGAAGATGTTATGACGAACGACCAAGAGAACACCCTGCCATTATGTGGTGTTTCTCCACCCCCTTTATCTTCTCAACTCCATAAAAACAGTAGCAAAAGAGACAACTCAAAAGAAACACGAAACAACCCAAAAAACAGCCCCACAAGTTCAGCAACTCAAAATTTATTTTTCAGTTTATTTAAACATGTTTCGACTTATCTTGTCTTTCAAATTGAGCACCACAACAAATAGTTAGGACTCTTATCCAGTAAACCATCCAAGAATTCAACTTAAAAGTAGGTTTACAACCAGCCAACAATGATTCAACAACAAACAACATACTACTCTTTCGAAACTCGCCAGGTCTAGTCTTTACGGCCGAGTTACAACTCGTACAAGCATAGATAGTGGAAGGAGAAGCATAAACTTACCTTGGACTGAGTAGAACCACGAAACCTAGTCCTTATCAATAAAAAATAAGTTACCCAACACAGCTACATGAACGAGAAAGAGAAACTAGCAAGCTGTCCGGCTTTTCGGCGCTAGAATCACATCGTAACCTAGGGTTTATGTAAAATATTTTTGTAGGGAGAAGTTGCAGGGGTTAAATATGATTCTCATGGTTTGAAAGATAAGTGAATTAAGTGAGTTTATAAGCCCTTAAATGTCCCCTCTTTGCCGACTTTGGGGCTTTTAAGTTTGTACACTCCTTTTGGCAAGTAGGTGATGCACCTACTTGTCACCTACCAATCTGCCACAGGCTCGCAAAACTTCAAATATCTCTCTACTCCGATACCATATCGATGAATGTTTAAATGCGTTGGAAACTAAACTCATACATATTTAATTTGGTATGTATATAATCCCTTGATTCGAAGTATATTGGGAGAAAAGTGCAGCTATATTTGACCTAAATTTCAGCACATTATGAATGCAACTTGTGATGGCCTTTGCCAACTTTTTGTTCTACAACTCGTTTGAGTTAAAAACATAACACATGAATATAATACGGCTAAAATAACTCATAACTTTACCTCCTCATCATGTTAATCACCCTAGTCTCACCCCAAAAGTATATGTTATAACATTCCAAACTTGTCGACTTTCGATGAAACTTATTTTCTTCAGTTCGTTTAGCGCCTACGCTTTCCAACCCTTTTGGTAATTGTTATTCATGATCTTAATGACTTATAACCTCCAAGATAAAAGGATGAACATATGTTATGTACTTTGAAAAATGATCTCATTTTCGAGCTTATAGCAATTGGCTTACGACATATTCTCACGTACGAAAACATAGGACGTAACACAAGATTTCTAATGTAGTAACATAACAACTTATAGGCAGGATTTCTATGCAAAAACTTATAGGCATGGTCTCTATATGTATTGATGCGATAACTTATAGGCAAGATTTCTAATGTAGTAATGTAACAACTTATAGGCAGAATTTCTAATGCAGTAACGAAGCAACTTATAGGTAGGATTTGTATGTACAGAAACTTATAGGCATGGTATCTATATGTATTAATGCAATAACTTATAGGCAAGATTTCTAATGTAGTAATGTATAAGTGCAAAATAGTTATTCCTATAAGCATGCTGTCTACCCATATGCATACACAAGTGACCCTCCCCTTTATACTAGAACCCCATAAGTTATTACAAGATATTACAGACCAAAATGAATCAGAAAAAAGTAAAATTATATCGGAAAATTAAGCTACAATAAAACAGCCTAATTCACACTCAAGGTCTAACAATATGAGATAAGCTAACTTCCAGGATCAGATTTCCAAAGCTTTTCTCTTATTTGGGATGTGTCAAATTTCCCAAGAGCCTCAAGGGGACTCTGGGCGGTGCTTACACCCCAAATACATTGCAGAATTAGATTATAGTGTAGTGTGGAAGGGCCAGCCCTCGAATGTCCAAGTTTAGAGGGAACTCAAGGTCCCAAAGCAAGGCTCATGGGGGGGGGGGGCAAAACTTAAAGTCTAAGAATAAGTGTGAGTGCATAGAGGGGAATTAGGGAAGGCCCTGGCAGGCTGGTGGTCATGCCCAACAATTAGGAGGGCTGGTGTCACGCCCCGAATCCGAGGGACATGACCGGCACTCGACCGGGTAGCCCTAGTCAAGCGGACCTGGGTGCCACTCCTTCCCCACGTGTTACCCCACATTTTTCATTACTTATTAGTCAAGAGAAATAACCATTTAAAATCAAACACCTTTTTTTTTATTACAAAACATACATATGGTACATGACTCTTAGCCTGGTTTGCACTTTACATAGCCCAACGTGCAAGGTACATATTACATAAGTTCATGACCCACATTTCCTGTCTACGGAGCCTCTAAACATGAAAAAGGGACGATAACGTACTTGCCGTTAACAAGGCTCCGGCTATACCTAATACAAATATCAAAATAAGAACCCAAAACAGAAGCGACATGAGTCGCACAGGGCCCCGAAAGGAAAGGGCTCACCGATTCAGCTGACGGGAAGGGATGAAGAGCTACGGTCGGTAGACTGGGGTACCTGCTATGGATCTACCTACAATCATAACACGAATGTAGCACCCCCGGCAAAAGAGACGTCAGTACACTTGAATTGTACTGGTATGTATGAACAATCTTGCTCCAAGTAAACTCAAGCCATATATAAGTAGGTAACCGTAATAGAAACAACAATAAAATGCACAAGAAAGGAACAATCAAGCCAAACAAGTTTTCAATCTCTCCTGTTTTCCACCTTCCACAATTCCACACCAATGATTCACAATTTACTCAAATGTTTATTTTGATAGTGATTTCGATCACTTTTCCACCCTTATTACCTTGGCCACCCTTATCACCACAACCCACACCTTATAACTTCGTGTTGCGGCGCACAACCCGATCCCACCGTGTAGTCACAATCCACAAACAACACAACAACAATCAACAATTCACAAGGATCAACAACAACACTTCTTAAGAAATAACACAACAATTTGCATGTATTTCCATAACCATCAATACTATTTTCCTTCACATCCAACAACTCACATGTGCTTTACATTACAACGACAATTGCCCACAATAAGCCCTAGATGTGGTTATCACAGTTATTCCAGTTGCATCACTCACGATTTTCTTCCATCATTTGTTTCATAACTCTTACCACATAACACTTTCACGATCACGCGTTTAGTTTATTGCCAGTTACTTGCACCATTATATCGGGAGACTTAATCACAACACTCAATCAAACCAATCACAAGAATTCCACAACAATCACAATCATACAAATCACAATAATTTTCATGAATAAGCCACGTAGATATCACATACCAAACATTCGTACACCAAACAAGGCGATTCTACAAAGATCAAAGTTAGCCATACATACCTGGAGCCGAATTCCCTTTTAATATCTACTTCCAACTTTACCAAAAAGCCTGGCAACGTCAATATAGTGCACAAATTAATACATATTTCTTAGAATCAAAGTTCACAATCACTACCCGAAC
>MU693866.1:0-38381 GCA_026770625.1 Nicotiana glauca
ATTTCCACACATCTACGAAGCACCATATAACCTTTGTCAAAATTTTGATTCACTCGTGCCATCCTCGGCTCAATTCCTGTAACCAAAACTGATCTGACAGCATACCTCAAAAAGGAACCACCATAGCATATAACCGTGCAATCAGCTAATCAACAGCAACCTCCCCAACTTGGCTCGAAGCCATATATATCATGACACACTCAATAACCCATAATACTTTTTCTCTAATGCTGCCACAATATCATAGTGAGATTAAACACAAATCATCTACGAGTTTGTGAAAACACATATCATCTAGTACTATAATCCCTGTGCAAATCTCACATTCATCCCCACATCAGTTGAGTCCACTCTCTTGAGCGACCCGAATTTATCAAATTTCAACGCGTACTCTTCAGTTACTCATGAGATCTTCTAACAATATATATAAGAATCATACCACTTAAGAACACTCCGCAGGAGATAACCCACCTGCTTCGCCTCAATTTAGTATTTCAGCACACCTTCCAACATTATATACGTTACACAGTCTTTTAGTCTTCCTGAGTCTGAACTCATACCGCCACATGTAATGCACTTTACTTTCCAATTAGGAGACACGAAAATATTCTTCACGTGCCCATAACTCGGGGCTACACAACAGATCCCAATAGGAATCGAACACTTACCAGCTCATCTATCATTCAGTAGACTCCTTCGTCACTACCAAGATCACATATATACATCTCGCAGTACCAACATACTTATCACATGGATATCCGACCGCCATTCTGGCTAATAGGGACAATACCGAACATACAAGTTCAGAACACTTGCTCACACAATCAGCACCTCGGTACTCAAGCCATAGGCAAAGATCTGACCTCAAGTCCTCCAGACTGACCCAACATACTCACGAAGATAACATCTCGCCCCTTGATCGGGAAATCACAAGCCATCAAGGCACATATACTACTGAGCGCTCATGTGCACATACAGACGTATGGAAGGAATTTCAAGAGTTATATCTCAAGCTGAATCAAGTACGCACGATAAGAATTCCAAGAAAAATGAAATTTTTCCTAAAGGTTCTGTAGCCTCCCGAGGATAATTACAGACATCTCCGTACTGATCCGCGAGACTCTACTAAATCTACTCATGACTCGTGAGACCTAGTAACCTAGGCTCTGATACCAACTTGTCACGACCCGATTTCCAAACCCGGTCATGATGGCGCCTCTTGTGAAGACAAGGCCAGCCAACTTACCCAAATTGTCTCTTTAACAATTATTAAATATAATGAATAGAGAATACAACTTAATGGTATTAATAACCGATATTTACAGCCCAACAAAACCCGACCGGGGTGTCACAAGTCACGAGCATCTAAAGAAGACTGAACACCACTACAGGGCCAATAATATATACAAAATAAAATATGGAGTTCAAACGATGAAGTCCGGTGCCGCGAATGCTGGCGGTCATCTTGCTCAGCTACGATAGTAATACCTTCAATCTGCTAATAACCTGCTATCGGGTGGACAATACCTGCAACTGCACGCGAGGTGCAGGGAGTAAAGTGAGTACTCCAACTCAATGAGTAATAAAAGTAAATAATAGCTGAGCGGCAAGAAATCACGTTAGACACTCCATTATGCTATATAGAACAGTGCAATCCTTTGAGAAATCAGTAAAACCGTTAAATCCTTTAGAAAAATATTTGGGCTCAGTTAAAAACCTCTTTTAAAAATATTTTTTTCAATTGTTAAGCAAATGAATGCGATATCAAATAGTGCAAGTCAACACATAAGTCGGCCCCTCGGGCACAGCACTCCATTAACAAATAACACCAGGGTATCTGGTAACAGTGCAAGAAATAGCATGGATGCTAATGATGTGAGAGTGCTGAATGTCATGCCATATAGTACAAACAGGAACCAATGCAAGAATGCAATGCAATGCATAAGACGGTACACTCTGGTAGCCGCTGCGGCGTGCAGCCCGATCCATTTAACGTCGACGACGCTCACTGGGGGAGTGTACAGACTCCGGAGGGGCTCCTACAGCCCAAGAGCAATATCAAGCCATCTCGTGGCATCAATTAATTCATGGTCAGTCATTGTTACCTGACCGGTCAGTTATTGTTACTTGACCAATTACAACATACAGTGTCATTGTTACCATTGTTTCAAGTCACATCATATAGTGTCATTGTTACCACTGTTTCGAAATCACTGCTGCAGTGCGCAACCCGATCCATGCTCAGTCCAAAAATCAACATAAGCCCCTTGGGCATTTGTAAACAGTAATTCTCAGCCCAAAATATCATTTAAAATATCATTTGAGTTTTCAAAACTTAGAAGTATGGCTGAGTTTGCAAAACACTATTTAAAACCTTGGGCTGAAACCAAATGATATGCAAGATATGCTAAAACAGTAATATCAATCCCCGAAGGATTCACATAGTTGGTACGAAGCCCCAAACATGGCAATCAGCCCAAATTATAATGATAGCAAGTAGTTTCAGTTAAATACGCGGTAAAAATCAACAACCGGGACAGACCAAGTCACAATCCCCAACGGTGCTCTACCCCACACTCATGTCCGGCGTGTAAGTCACCTCATTACAGCACTATGATGTGCAAATCCGGGGTTTCAAACCCTCAGGATAACATTTACAACTATTACTCACCTCGAACCGGTGAAATCTCTAGCTCGCAATGCCTTTGACCCTCAAATCGTCCTCCATGAGCGTCGAATCTAACCAAAATCATGGCGAATGCATCACCATATGCTAATGGAACAATACCCAATCGAAAAAAATTGAAAAATTGCAAAAATCTTGAAACTAGCAAAACCCGAGCCCCGGGCCCACTTCTCGAAAGATTACAAACTCACATTAACGGATTCCTCATCTCGCCACGAGTCCGTACATATTAAATTCACAAGCATCGGAGCCCATTTGACCCCTCAAATCACAAATTCTCATTCAAAAACCCAAGCCCTAGTTCTTCACTTTTTAACCAAATTTCCATGAATTTAAATGTTGAAATCATGATTAGATGATGTCTCTAGGCCATGGGACTTACCTCCAATCGATTCCCAGTCAAAACCCTTCAAAAATCTCGTCAAAGGCTCCCAATCTTGCTCAACAATGGAGGAAAATAACCCCCAAGTCGCGGATGAAATGTCATTTTAAAACCCTTCTGTGAACAGTCATTTTCGCATTTGCGGTGTCCAACCCGCTTTTGCGACTACTGCTTCTGTGGTTTTCTATCCGCTTCTGCGGTTTTCACTAACTCTCTCAGGACCGCTTCTACGGTCCAATTCTGCTTTTGTGGTGACCGCATTTGCGGTCCAACATCCGTTTCTGCGGAAACTCCCTTGAGGCCTCAAACCGCACCTGCGACCTCCCTACCGCATCTGCAGAACTGCTTCTGTGGTCTCTTTTTCGCAGATGCGGAAATACCAGATATCAGAACCATCAGCAATTACACAAGTCCAAAATTCACCCCGTTGGCCATCCAAAACCACCCCGAGGCCCCCGGGATCTCAACAAAAAACACAGATATGTATTAATACATTATCCAAACTTGTTCCAATCATCAAAACACATCAAACAACACTAAAATCATCAATTCTATACGGATTCAAGCCTAATTTTTTTAAAAACTTCCGAAACACGCATTCGATCAGAAACCCAACCAAACGACGTACGAATGACCTTAAATTTTGCACACACATCAAAAATCACATATCGAAGCTATCGCAACTCTTGGAATTCCATTCCGACCCTCGGATCAAAATCTCACCTATCAACCGAAATTCGCCAAAATACTAGCTTCGCCAATTCAAGCCTAATTCCACACCGGACCTCCAAAATCAATTCCGATCGCACTCCTAACAGACAAATCACCTCAAGCTAACCGAATCACCGTAAATCACATCCGAGCCCTATAACTCATAAGTCAATGGCCAGTTGACTTTTCCATCTTAGGCTTTCCTTAAAGAGACTAAGTGTCTCATTTCTTATCAAAACCAATCCAAATCAACTTTAACACACCACATACCAATAACGAAACGTGAAGAAGAATAAAATGGGGGAAACGAGGTAGTAAAACATGAGACGACGGGTCAGATCGTCACACTTATCATCTGGGGTAGGGTGGAAGCATATCCCGAAAAACTTTTCAGCTGTGGGTAGAGTTACTGGCTCGGATATTCCTTGCAAAGCTTTTCCCAACCATTTTCCTGGTTTGAAACCGTGTCTAATCATTTCTTTGGCCACCATGATTGAAGAATTAGACAGGAAAGGCTGGGGCACGGATTTCCCTCCTCATACTGGTCAGCTACCACAATTTCAAAGGCTTGATAGATAATATGTTCACTTCCTTCCCTCGCCTCCAATCATGGGATAGATGGGTCACGATAAATGGACATCTCATCTTCCTCGTGGACCACGATCTCCTGATCTTCATACTCAAATTTCACCATCTGGTGGAGGGTAGAGGGCACAGCTCCTGCAGTATGGATCCAAGGCCTTCCCAGAAGAAAATCGTACGATGTATCCATGTCCAACACCTGGAAGGTTACCTCGAAATCCACTGGGCCTAAGGTTAGTATCAAATCAATTTCACCGATGGTATCCCTCTTGATGCCATCAAAATCTCTCACGCAAACATTATTGGGACGAATCCTTCCAGTCCTGATTTCTATCCTTTGCAATGTGGAGAGTGGGAAGATGTTAACCCATGAGCCTCCATCCACCATGACTCGCTTAACATAGTCACATTTGACAGTCAGATGCAAGGCTTTGTTGTGGGAAGCTCCCTCCAGAGGCAAATCATTTTTACTGAAAGAGAGATGGTTGACGGAGAAGAATCTTTCTGCCATTCTTTCGAGTTGTTCGACTGACGTTTCAACTGGCACATACGCCTCATTCAAGGTTTTCATAAGGATTTTCTGATGTTCGGTGGATTTTGTTACCAATGACTACAATGACACTTGCTCGGGACACTTCCTCAATTGATCCACTGTTTCATAAGCATGCATCTTCATTTTCTGGAAAAAGGCCTCTGCTTCTTCAGCACTCACCGACTTCTTAGATGGAAAGCGCTTTCGTGTGGCGCTGTTTATCTCCTGTACATTTGAATATTGTTCAACAGGGACTGTTCCTGGAAGTGCTCCCGAAATTTCCTTGCTTTTGTATGTAACCTCTGTTTGTTGGTAGTTCCACGGCACTGCAGAGGGGTCAGTCATTGGCTTCTGTGGTACGTGTCTAATAACCACTGGCTCACTCAGCTAAGGTGGTTTAATGGTCCCCTGCACTACATAGGCCCCTTTTGGCACATACATTTGTGTCCCCTTCTTCACTTCAAACTTCCTCGGAGTGCTCACAACTAGTGGTTTCTCTTGGCGACCTCGCGAAACATAAAGAACCCCGTGTTTAGGAGGCACTGACGCTGCTTTTGTCTCAATTTTCTTCTCAGGCTCAATTTTGACAATTTTATTCTTTTTCTCCCCTCTTTCCTGCTTGGGGGCTGCTTTGAGCTTCCTTTCGGCATCGGCAATAGCAATTATGACCTTCAAGGCCGGATCAAACTCTCGTTCTTCACAAATCATACTGATTACTCACAAATCATACTGATTACTGGCCCGTTGTTGTGGGTGGGCAACGAATTATTGGTCACATTCGGGGCTTGTTCATCCCTCAACACTATTTTTCCTTGTTCGATCAAATCTTTCACAACTTTCTTCAACGTCCAGCAGTTGTCAGTACTATGCCCTTCAGCTCCTGAATGATAGGCACAGTGGACACCCTGTTGATATGCTGGAGATTCCGGGTTCTGCCTGTTTTGGGGAATAGGTTGCAGCAGAATCATCTGGACGAGCTTTGGGAATAAACTGGAGTAGGGTTCACCAATTGGTGTAAAATTTGGTCGTCTAGGTGGTTCCCGAGGGCGGAAGTTATTTTGTGGTGGTCGGGAATTATATTGGTTTTGGTAAGGAGGCCGGTTTCTTTTGAATGGAGGTGGACTTCGGTTAGCTTGTGGTTGCGGTCGGCCAAAAGGTTGAGCATTCATGACCGCATAATGTGGGGGAGCATAAGTCATATATGTGTGAGGGTAATAGTGCTGGGGGGTTCTTTCAGAGAACACCGGTCTAGGAGCCCGGTATCTTCTTCCTCCTGATGCTGCCTTCACTGTTTCTTCTTTCTTCTTGCCTTTTGCCATTCCTCCAGACTCCCCTTGGATGGCTTAGGAGGTTGCTCTTATGGCCGATTGGCTCAAGATTCTGCCCGTTTTTAGCCCATTTTCTACCATTTCTCCAATTTTTATTGCCTCTGCAAAGGCTTACCCATGGCAGACATCATATTTTGAAAGTAGTCTGCTTCCTGGGCCTGCAGGAAAACAATGACTATCTCTACCTCATCCATTGTAGGCTTCACTCTTGACGTCTATTCACGCCACTTAATTGCATACTCGCAAAAACTTTCTGAGGGCTTTTTCTTTAGATTCGCCAAAGAGTTCCGGTCTGGCTCAATGTCTATGTTGTATTGAAATTGTCTAACAAAGTCTCAGGTGAGATCATCCCAAATATGCCAATGCGAGACATCCTGATCCATATACTACTTTGAAGTGATACCAATTAAGCTTTCCCCGAAATATGCCATCAACAATTCTTCTTTGCCACCGGCCCCCCGTAACGGATTGCAATACTTCTTCAAATGAGCAATGGGGTCGCCGTGCCCATCATACTTTTCAAATTTTGGTGTTTTGAACCCTGACGGAAAATTTACATGCGGGAACATACACAAGTCTGTATAGGAGACGCTCTTCTGCCCGCTCAAGCCTTGCATATTTTTCAAGCTTTGCTCGAGGCTTCTCATTCTCTTTGCCATCTTGTCCTGCTCTAGGGCTTTGGGGGTTTTCTCATACCCCGATGTAAGCTCGTATGGTAACTGCTGAGAGTTAGTATATTGAGGACAATGAGGAGGGTCAGCCTGGAAGACGGGATTTTGGAATGTGAAGATTGAAGGGTCAACAACATGCTTGGGTAGCGATGGTTGTGTAGTTGCGGAGTATGGTGGGGCCGTGAAGATATTGGGAGCGGGTCCAGACGGGAACACCTGGAGGCGAACCTTAGAAGGTGTTCTGAAGAAATGAGCAGTTATAGTAGGTTGCCCAATGAAGTGTTAGGGTGGCTAATGGGGATAGTAGTAGCACCTCCAGATCTAGGAAATAACTCCGGGAATCCAGGGATGCTGCTTGGAGGTTCTTTCCGTTGTTCCAAGCATCCCACATTTCCATCAATCGCAGGCGCAAGATCTGATTTTCTTCAACTATAAAAGACTCAGAGGCCGGGACTCCCGAGATGGGGCTGTCTTCGGGTATAGGGATTGCAGGCAGAGTCATTTCAGATGACATCTCTGTATTTCCTTTGGATCTGGTGAAATAGCTATGTGAGGCCAGCTTCCACAAACCAACCACCGTTTTTAAAAAGCTCAACTGGAATTGGACAGCAACAACAGTTAGTTTTGAAACACATAACAGATAGGTAACCGCACATTGGAGTGTGATGCACCTATACAGTTAAATGAGTATCTACATGTTTGCTTCGGTTGCATGCGTCATCCTGGCTTTTCTCTTGTTCCTTTTCTCTTTTTGTTTCGTTTTCTTTTATTTTCCTTTTCCTCATCTCTCTTTATTTTCATTTTCGGCTTTTTCTTTTCTTTGGCCATGGTTTTTCACTCAATACCTTATTTTCTTCCTTTGTGTTTCTTTTTCTCTCTTGTTTTTCCTTTTATTTATTTCCCTCGTGTTTCTCTTTTTCTCTTTTTCTTAGGATTAAGGTCGAATCTTATTTAGATTGCCTACGTATCATGGCCCCACATGAATCAGACCAGGTGTAGTTCTTGCAAATAAATGCAAAAAGTAAGAAAACAAATTTTTGGGATTTTCAATTTTTCATTAATAACAGCTGCGATTACAAAAGCTACTAGACTATTTGTTTTTCTTTTCTTGAAAATGGAAATTACAAAAATAGACTCAAAAATAAAAATGCAGACTCGATTAACTAGGAATACATCAATGCTTCAAATCCTGGGGCCCGCGGGGCATCGTTCGGCATCGTTCGGCATCGCCGCGGGCCTGCGTGCAAGACCCCTTTGCAACTGATCTAAATCATTCATGACCTGGAGAACAAATATCATCACTGAGGCAAAGGAAATGGTACGACCTATTCGCTCACCGGCTAGAAACTTCATGACAATATAGTTGGCAATGCTTCTGATCCTTTCCCTGATTCTGCCCTTTTCTTGGAGGAGTCGACTTATTTTCTGGGTACGAGCCTCTAGCACCTGAGAGTCCTGGAAGTGAAGGTCTTGCAACAATTTTATTTCCTTTTCCATCTCGAAAATTAACCCATAACACTGGTCCATCTTGGCTTGGAATTCTTCGTCCCATCGAGCTGCCTTTTCTTCCACGGTATTCATTTTTCTCATCATGCTGGCAATGGTTCCCTCGTAGTTTCTCTTCATTTGTTGCACAAATTGGGCTCTTTCTTCAGTCTTCTTGGCCCAATGTACCCAAAGTCTTGCCATGTTTCCCTTGAATTTTTCTAATTCTTCCTGGCAGTCCAAGACTTGTTTCTTTAACCCTTTAATCAACCTTTCATCAGATAGACTTCTTTCTTAGTTCCTGGCATCTATTTTCATTTGTTGTATTTGGGCTTTGAGTGCTTCATTCTCCTGAGCCAGCTTCTTTTTATCACCTTCATCGGCTGCAGCCTGTACACTATTTTCGAACTGAAGGTCTCGGACCTGTTGCTCCAATTTTCCTATTCTTGCTCGGTACTCCCTTTCCTTGGCTTGCCAATCCCATTGAACCTGGGGCCCATCGGTGAATTGTTGCACATGTGGCCTTTTAGCGGGTATCTCAGGGATTTGAAACCTTTTGCCAAACCACGTCAAATATTTGGGATCTACCTCGCCTCTAGCTTGGTCCTGTACTATGGTTTTAGGCTCGAGGAATCGCCACTCATTCCATATCTTTCGGATTCTGCCTTCAGGGAATGCATCCTTCGGGCCTAACTCAATGACTTGCCCACTCAGTTCTTTATCATTGTGCATTGTTTGGAATCTTCCAAGCTGCCGCAAAACTCGATAAGGAGCATAAGGTTGTATGCTTCGAATACCCATCAAAAGAATATATGAGACCCCTGCTGATGTGTATACAGCTTCAGTAGCGAGAAGCCATCCATAAGCCCATTCAACTTTATCTGCGGTCAGGGATATTAAGCATGACGACCAGGCCTCAGTACCCTCAGGGAACTCAATACCTGTCACCCGGGTCCCAAATTCTGCAATACAACTCAACCCGGTTAAACCGTAGTTCATATAGCCTGTGCGGCGACAGAGGTGCTCCCACATCCACAACTGTAAAAGCAAATTGCAACCTTGAAATAATTTTATGCCTTCCCGACATTTGGTCAAAGCTCGGTACATTTCTCCTATAATCAGGGGAACCACTTTGGTAGTAGGTTTTTTCATGGTAACATCTAGCATTCCTACAAGGCCGAGGTCTATGTGACCATCTTTTCTCGGACAAACCATCACCCCTAGAAAGGCTACCATGAAGGCTAATCCCCGTCGGGCTTCCCATTTGTCTTTATTCCCGGCATATGTCAAGCCGGTGTTGAGCTCCTTGAAACCTTTTGGATTACCATACCGGTGATACAAAAAATGCAATGTACAATACCCCTCCGCCAGATGCGGGTCTTGAATATCCCCGCTGATGTTCAATAAATCCAAGAACCTATGAAGGGTTACCAGTCGTGGGGCTAAGGGGTATCTACCTCGGAGGTTCCCGTTGAGACCCGCGTATCCCGCTATCTCTTCTAATGTAGGTGTGAGTTCGAAATATGAAAACCGGAAGACATTACGGGTTGGATCCCAAAATGGTATTAGTGCCTCTATGATGTCTTTCCTCGGTTTGATGTTCAATAAATCAACTAGACTGCCCAAAATTTTGACCATAGTATCTCTGCTTCCTTTTCCCAGATCATGCCACCACATATGGAGTTTCAAGGGGATCTCACTCAGGACTGAGAAGGTTTCGATGTTACTTGAAGTCATCCTGCACATTTATTTAAAAGGGAATTTTAATGACTTATTTTGAAAACTGTCTATTTTTGCAAAAATTCTTTATTTAGAAAAATAAGGACTTGGTTTTGCGGGTACGACCTTTCAACACTTCTGGGAGGAAGATTTTAAGGTTGTGCCCGCAAACCGTTTAAAAATGACCCAGGGTGGCTGTTCTTGCAAAAATGGCCTTCCGGCATCCTTTTAGGGACATTCAGCTTATTTTAAACAAGAATGGCATCACCCGACTTATTTTGACAAGAACATAAAATTTTGGCATTTTTTGGCTATTTTTGCAAAAGGGTGGTTGGACCCGATGAGAATTGCCTACGTATCTCACATCCGGTGAGAATCAAACCAGCGTAGTTTGGGCAGATTTGCCAAAATCAAAACTATTTTGAACAACAATTTTCCTTCTATTTTTCAAATATTTTCCGTTTTCCTTGTTGTTTTTTGTTTTTTTGTTTTTTTCATTTTTCAAAAATCCGGCAGCATTTCGGTACTATTTGGGCATTGGGTTTTTTAAGACAAATGATCACTCTCACTTAGTCCTAACACTGCTATTTTTCTCAATTTTCATTCATTATATACAAGTCGATCAACATGCAAAGCCGAGAAAATAAATGTGCAAGTAGCACGTAAGATGCATCAGGATGGTCAATTCATTTCAGGTCACCTGTCCTAGACGGACCCAACCCCTGTGTTGAGTCCCCCAAGTCAAATGCATATGATGCAAAAAAACGTCCTACCAGGGATCCGGCATGCGTTTTTGTTTTTCTAGGTTTAAATCGTAGGTTTATTGGTCTAGACCTGGCTTACCCGAGCGGACAACTCGAGCCGAGGGGGAGGCAGCCTACCGGGGATACAGAAGCTCCGCCGGCTTAGCAACTTATCCAAACCTCGTTCTAAATTGGGAAAGACTCTAAACAGAAGAGAAGCTACACAAAGTGCACCCTTCTCCATGATGTAGAAGACTTAGAAAGAGGAAGGGATTCGCGATAGTTTATGTATACAGTTCACAAAATATCAAAGCAGTAAAATATTTAACACATCTAGCATGGAACATGTAGAACAATCAGATAAAGCCAAATATAACAATTATACTAAGGTCGAATTCTTGAACCCTGAACCAAAATTCTGGGTTCGTATCCCCAGCAGAGTCGCCAGAGCTGTCACACCTCTTTTTTACACACCTACCCCGAGGGATAATGTATAAGAGAGTTTTTCCATTTAAAGTGACATTATTCTAAATGGGATTATTTATTCAATTAGAGTCTCCTCTTAGCATAGGATTGGCTTTTGGTGTCCCAAGTCATCGGTTTAGCTTAAATCCCAAATCGAGGAAATTTCGACTTCCCATTTGGAGTCTGCGAACCAGAAATTCTATTGACCCGAGGGAATGTGTTAGGCACCCTCAGATCCCGTGGTTCTAGCACGATCGCTTAAATTATTATAAATGGCTAAAATCTGATTTTTATACATGTTCCAACCTATAGTGCTATTTAAGATCATTTACCTCTTTTAGTTATTTTTCAAAGAAAGTGAACGTCGTTTAAAAAATGTATTTTTGGATCACGTCACATGAAATGCACCCGGATCCTCGACACATTCTTATTCAACGTTTTTGGATTTGGATTTGGGTTGCATGAAATGCACACCCGTGTTTAAGAAGATAAATTATTAAAAGCGCGCCTAAAGCAACTAACGAGTTATTATCTTTGTAGGGCCGTGATGTTCGTTAAACGGCACGTCCCGAATTCTAAGTGTATTTAATTAAGCATTTAATGAGGGCCCCGCAATTTATGCATTTTGTTCGGCGAGGTACATCTCACTTTATTATTTAAAGTCCAAACTAAAGCAAACTACGATTTTCTATTTATTTTTATCTCTAAAGGGGCCTAATTAATTTATATTTATAAATTTGGGTCTCGGGTTCAAGTCCGAATTCAAACAAAAGGGGAAACCCTCCTAATTTGAACCCGCTACTTAACTCGAGAACCTAAATTTATATTTGCAAATCAATCCCCATATTCCTAATATAATTGTTTAAGGAATTTAGCTTTTAGCCTTTTGGGGCTTTCAACTTGGATTTCTGAGATTGGCCCAACAGCCCTGGCTTCCATGCAAGCCCAAATGGGATACCCTTATTCATATTGGGGTCCAAAATGGCTTGGGCTATGCGCCCTGAGCCTATCAACGGGCCCAAACAATTTGCCAAACAATTCCAAGCCATTACTTCATTGATCAGGCTAACCAGGGAGAGGTGAACTCCAATTTTATTTACTGATTAATTCTAAATTTGATACCTAACCTAAAAATGATACAAACATTTAGAGGTTTTGATAACTGGTTAATGTAATTACACTTGGAACTTATTTGACATGCTGGAACGTTTCACCTCAAAAGCTGACTATAATTGTTTGCCCTAATTGTAACACTACTTCTACTATCATCTAATCATAGAGTTGCATTCAACTGTTTAGTAACACATGAAATGTTCCTGAAATGAGGAAGCAGTCCCTATAATACGTGAGACACTGTTTATTAACACTTATATGATTAATCCTAATGCACTATAATGACTTATGAAAATAAAAGTCAGCAACAACGAACTATGAATTATAGTATCAATGCATAGCTAACATGATTCTTACTACCTCAAATCGGAAAGTCTGTATAGTCCAGTCTAATTACAACATTTAATTACTAAAACTGAAATTAAACTAAGCTAATAATTCAAACAATCATCATTTAAAAGTCCACAGTCCGTTTAGCTACAAACAAGTATAGTTCAAACAAATTTTATTAGTAATAAGACTAATACAAGGACAAATTCAAATAGAAAATTTAATACTCCTTCATCATACAACTTCAAGGTTATGCAGACACTATGATGCCTTTTTCCAGAACTCCTAATTTGAGGAAATGTACCTGAGTATCAAATCAACAATGAGAAATAGTAATCAGCAGCAGTTGGCAATAATCAGCAAGTTTAGACAGCAATTCACAGCAGCAGGAATCAATTTGGACTTAGTTAAAACCCAGGAAACAATATCACATCGAATTTGAACCAATTTCAACCAATATAACACCCAAACAACTCGAATACACTCAGAACCACTTGAATTTAACTCAGGAAATTTCTGAAGCTTCAGCAGCTAAAAAAATCAAGCTAAGAGATAGAATCAATGTTTAAAATTCAGAATTAATCTAGGGAATGCAATGTAACAGTATATTTTGGGATTTTCTGAAAGTTTTCTATTTTTTTTTTTGTTTTTCTGGAGAGTTTTAGATCCAAAACAAAGGATTCTAGAGCTATATCACTTCAGATCTGAACCTCTTTAGTTTCAAGATTCAAATTTGAAATTAAGACTTGAAGAAGAGGATTTTGAGGGGGGGTTAGGAGCTGGAGAGTTTTGGGGAATTTTCAGAGGTCTTCCAACTTGTAAATCAAGGCACTAGGCCTGCTTTTTATAGGCAAGAAAGAGGCGGGAATGTTCTAGAGGTTTTCACTCATTTTCCCCCCCTTTTTATTTCAGAATTTAGTCATTAATCCCTAAATTTGTGGCTTGTTGCCCAAGTTACTGCATTAAGAATGCAAAAACTTACACTAAGGCCCCCTTCTAGAAGGACCTAGGATATTCTAGCTTTGTTTTCTACCTATGGAATACCTATACCCTCATTTCTATTATGAAATTGCTTAACCTTAACAAACCGAGCCATTTCCAATGCCCAAACTACCCTTGAATAATCCTAAAATTACTAACCTTAGCATGAAACTGTAACTCCCAGCCCCTTTTACCTTAGTTACATTTAACTATGGTTAATCCAGGAGTAGGTTATTCAGCTATATCCAACCAATTAAGCTAAGCCTAAATAACTAAATGAACTAAGGAATTACCAATAACGATTACTGATTACACTAAACTAAACGGAATTAAACTAATTAGAACTAACAAATCAAACACTGAAAAAATAAAAATCAAACAATACCTAAACAGAATCGACTAAAACATATAATAAAGAACTAAGGACTATAGCAATGAACACTAAATTGAAGCAAAACATGTATCAAGAAAATTAAACTAACACCTAACATTACTAAGACAGGATTTAAACAAATAAAAAAATTAAACTAAAAGATAAAAAAGACAATTACAAGAGCAGAAGGAAACAAATATTGAACCAAAATAAAATCAAAAACAGAATCACATGAAAACTTACTGATTTTTGTTCTTCAACTTGATTGATTTTCGGAATTGATTTTTAATTAATGTTCTACGTTTATTTTGTCAAAATAAAACCTATAACATTAATTAAAAATCATCCGAATTCTTGAAACTCCAAAACATGTTAAAATTTGAAAACCCTAGATCTAAAATTGAAGGGGTTTCATTTGGATTTCAAGAGTTCCAGTTTGGCATTTAGGAAGAGAGAGGTTAGGAGAATATAGGGTGTGAATTTGGTTGAACTTGGAAGAGTTGAGGTTTTGGCTAGATTTTCGATCTAATATTCGAGAAGATTGGTTATGATTTGAGGGAGATGGTTTTGGGGGTTAGAAAGAGGAGAGAGAGAGGATTCAGGGGTGTAATTTTGGGTGGATTTGGAGCATCGCCGCCGGCAGAGGCGATTTCCGGCCGGCGGCGGACGGTGGTGGTATGTCGGCGTTACAGGGGGTACGAGGAAGGTGAGAAATATTTTTAGGGTTTGGTTTATTTTTGGACAGTTTTATTTAAAACTCTAGATGAGTTCTGGGCCGTCCGATTATGGAAAATGAAAGGCTATGATTGATTGACCAAAACGACGTCGTTTTGTAACCTAGGGATTGGACCGGGTATTTTGGGATTGGGCCTGGTCAGTTGGTCCGATTTTGGGGGTTTTGGGTTCGATTTTGGCCCAAGACTAATGGCCTGATTTATTCTTCTCTTGTTTTAATTCAATTAATCACTTTTTTTTGTTAATTGTCTTTTCTTTTTTTTTTTCTTATTTATTTGTTTTGTTTATTTATTTACAAAATTAAAACTAACAAGACCTAATTTAACTCCCAAACTTAGACTAACTAATTTCTAAAAGAATAAACTAAGTCCTAATTTAAATTGTGAGAAGACTATTTTTGTTATTTTCTCTCATTTTAGTAATAGTAATTAACTAGTAAAACTAAAAATATAAGATCGAATTCTAAATGCAAATGCACTATTTTTATACCCTTTTTTTTATGAATTATGGCAACCAAAAATGCACACAAAAATGCAAACAAGACACAAAATTATGTAATTAATTCCTAAAAATTCAAATTATAAAGAAAAATCCTAATTCTAAGGAATTTTATAGGAGTAATTTAAGCGTGGCAAAAATCCCGTGCTCACAGCGTTGTCTCATTGCATGTCATAGTCATTGGTTCATTAAGATACGTAATAGTAATGCTGTATAAGTAAAGTAATGAGAGAAAAATAATAATAATGGGTGGTGATTCACGAGAAAAAAAAACCAAAATACTTTGATAAATTTCATAATTGCTTCGAACACTGAAGATCTTTTTTCGCGAAAAGAAAACAAATGTGAAAATAAAAATCATCTAGTAAAATAAAATAGTGCATTATGCTTGTTTAGCCTTGCTACCCCGAGGCTTGCCGGGCTCTGGTGGTCCTGATGGTCCAATTGTTGAGGTATGTTCCTCTACTCACACCTTGTATGGAAGGACCTTCCTCCCCCTCCACTTCAAAAACAACACAGCAGTCCATGTCATCGTCTTCTAAGAACAAGTTCTTCACCGCAGCAAGTGCCTCTTCTTCGTCTGTCCCATAAATAATGTCAGCCTATTGGAAAGTCTACTCTAAAGGTGGTATTGGTTGTTCCAGCGAATAGTAAGGACCGTGCCATGGTGGCAACCAGTTGTTAAATTCTTCCCAAGTGTACTCATACCGCAGACTGAAAGTAGGGTCGTGCTTCTTGAGCTTTATGGGTTTTGCAATCCCCTGGAGGTTCTTGCCAAGCCCCTTGCCAGGTTCGTACCCACTCCAGTTCAATACACTATCGATCTTATTGTCCCATCATTTATCTTTGTCTACAGCATTGACTCGCTCGATGTCGTGTTAGGTCTCCCCATCTAACTTTCTTCTTTCCCCTATTGCCAGAATGGTTTGACGACTGTATATAAGATTGCTGCAATCACCGTGAATGATAACTTCTTGGTTTTTCCATTCAAATATCACGGCCTGATGTAGTGTCGAAGCTACAGCCCCCGCAGAATAAATCCAAGGGCATCCTAACAGCAAGTTGTGGGATGATGTCACATCTATCACTTGAAAGTCAACCTCGAACCAAGTTGGTCCAATTTGAAGACACAGGCTAATTTCATTGATGGTGGACCTCTGGTATCCATCAAAAGCTTTCACATTCATTGCTGCTTCTTTTATCTCGTGCAGTTCTTTACCCAGCTTCTCGAGTGTTATCAATGGATATATATTAAGGCCGGATCCCTCATCAATCAGGATCCTAGTGATGAAGTAGTCTTCATATTGCACGGTGATATGCAATGCTTTGTTATGACCTATCCCTTCAGGCGGTAGCTCGTTCTCATGGAAAGTGTCTTTGTGGCTTTATAACACTTGTCCCACCATATTGGCCATTTCTCCATCAGTGATGTTATTCACACGCATGCCTTACTCAGCACCTTCAATAGAGCATTTTTGTGTGTCATGGAGTTCTGCAGCAATGAGAGGATATATATCTGCGCTGGTGTTTTATTTAGCTGGTAAATGACTGAATACTCCTTGGCCTCTATCTTCCTCCAAAGGTATCTGGGCCTATTTCAGTGATGAGTGGCCGGTTGGAAGCTTTCTTACTTGACTCAGCTAAGTGCTCCGGGGTATAGACTATGCCAGTCCTTGTCATACCCTGTGCTGCAATAGTCTCTTCGAACCGGACTTTGCCTTTCCTCCTAGCCTCGGCTGTATAATCCCAAGGGATAGCTTTTGTATGGAATGAAGGCATGGTGGTCATCGCCACTGGAATTGGTGCGGCTACCTTTACTTCAAATGGGACATGTTCCTTCGATGGTAAAATTGTAACCTCAAACGGTGTCGATGCTTTGGCTGATGGAGCTGCCTCAAACTCAAGCGAGATAGACACGTTTACCTTAGTGACCTCGGATGGTTGATTCTTGACCATGATAGGGTTAAGAGTAACTGTTGGCTTCTTTGGATCATCACCTTTATGATCAACCCAATGGATCCCTCGGGATCCCAATTATCCTCTATTTCAATTATGTGAACACCCCCGCCCTTGTGATCCGGTAAGAGGTTGTTGTGAACATTCGGAGCGGCTTCTTTTGCTACGATGACCTTTTTATGAATTAAGGACTGTATCTTGTCCTTTAGATAGCAGCATTCGTCAATGCTGTGTCCCTTCATGCCAGAATGGTATGCACACTATTTATTTGGGTTAACCCACTGAGAAGGGTTCTTAGGGGTTGAAGCAGGGATGGGGTGACATAACCGACAATTTTGAGTCTCTCATATAGCTGATCAATGGGTTCGGTAATGGCTGTTTATTGTTTTCGGGGCCTCCGATCAAAGTTAGTAGTGAGAGGTGATTAAAGTTAATAATGGGTTTGTAGGAAAGTTTTGGCGTGTGTGGGTGATTAGTAACGAGATGGTTGGGCATTGTAGCCTTGATATACATGTGCAGGTTGGGAATATCTGGGCGAGGTAGGCTGATATATGGGAGGTGGAGGTGATTGATAAGTCGGTGCTGGGGCTTGGTAAGAGGGTGCTTGGTAGTTTGGAGCTGACTGATATGTGAGTGGAGGTATAGGGTAGGTTTAGTATTTGAGGGGAGACTTGGTCCTTTGTGCAGCCATTATGGCCCCCACATCTCTCTTCTTAGACACACCACCAGACTACAAGGCTTTATTTATGGCTTGCAAGGCCTCGAAGTTTGTAACCATGCCGCTTTTGATACCTTCTTCAATTCGCTCTCCTAGCTTGATGATATCGGAAAACTTATGATTTTAAATCAATATTAGTCGTTCATAATACTGCGGGTCCTGGGCCCATACAAAGAATTTGTTCATCTGTTCCTCCTCTAAGGCAGGTCTGACCTTAGCAGCTTCTGACCTCCAGCGAGTAGCATACTCGCGAAATGTTTCGGTAGGCTTCTTCTTCAAATTTTAAATGTAGAATACAGCCGACGCATTTTCTGTGTTGAATCTGAACCTGTCCATGAAATCAAAGGCCATACCTACCCAATTTAACCACTTTTCAGGATCTTGGCTGATGTACCAGGATAGTGCATCTCCCTTCAGACTCCTCATGAATAATTTCATGCGGATCCTTTCGTCCTTTCCTACCCCGACCAGCTTGTCGCAGTAATTCCTTAGATGGACCCTCAGATCACCTGTACCATCAAACATCTCGGACTTGGGAGGTTTGTACCCCTCTAGCAGTTCAACATCTGGTTGTATGCAGAGATCTTCATAGTTCAACCCTTCAATACCTTTACTTACTCGACGCCTTGGATCCGGCTAGTCAATTTCTTAAGCTCTTTAGCCAAATTCCTGATGAGTAAATCCTTCTTCTTAGACTCAGGGGTGCAAGATATAGGTTGGGCAGAGAGTGGCACGGTCTCCACGTAAATGGGGTTGTTGTGGGTGTGGAAGTGGTCATTTGCGAAGTTTTGTTGTTCGAGGATGAGTAATAGATTGTTATTTGGAGTGTGGCAAGTGTTGCATTGGTTCTTTGTCGGAATAGTGGGACGATTTGGTTGCTTTTGTGGAGGTGTGGGATTTTGGCTGTTAGGGAAAATGGTGTTTGGGGTGCTGAGGGAGAAGGATAGGTTGGTCAGGTTCCGAACCCGATCAAGCTCTTCCTGAAAATTCACCAATTTCTACTCGAGTTGTGACATATTTTCATTGGGAACCCGAATACGATGGCCATCAATGGCCTTTGTTGTTGTGATCTCGTGTCTGACGTTCAAATCTTCCATTTTGCCCTTATTTTTGTTCGTAATAGGACTTTGAGGAGGAGTGGGTGGAGGGCCCTTGGATCTTGTGGAATAGGATGACGTTGCCAGAGTGCTCGAACTAACCTTTGGGGAGGAAAATAACAAAACAAAAATAAAACAAAAAAGGTAACCAAGTTAGTGAGGATCATAAAAAATGTTGCAAGATTTAAACACATTGTGCGGAAGTATAAATTGTGTCCTAATTTGGGAGCCTCATTGTGCCCGAGGTAGGGCTAGAGAGAAGTTGATTTGGAGAACATAGGATGCTAAATGCCTCATTTCATTGATAAAAAGTAGACGAATCCCAGATTGATACTAAATTAGCAGGAAATGAAAATCACTAATGGCCATTGGCCTTATCAAATTTCTATAAAGCGAAAAGAAAACCCCTATCTACTTGGTCCCAAAAGGACCTTCCTCAGGTTGAATTCTTTTGTTGATCAGATCCTCCAGTCTGCATAGGTTCACCAGTAAAAATGCCTTTGACAGGTGTTCTGCTTCATTTCCCTCAGCGTTCTGGAAGTCGGTGACTCTCTTCCTCACTTTTCCTTCCAATTCTAGTAGACTGTATTCCAGATATTACAAATTTTTGCTAGCTTTGGCAACCTTCTCTTTCCACTTACTGATTTGGTCATTTGATGGAAGACTCTTCAACCAGTCTAGCAAGAGCGGGGGCGTGCTAATCATAGCAAAACTGGGGACCTCGTGCCTCATTTCCTGCAAAACAAATAAGGTTAGGCCACTATTGCATACTATTACCTGCCCCATTCCTATCAGTCCCGAAGGCACTTAGGACTACTAATCCTAAAAGGGAGGGATATTAGGCTGACTTGAAGTTTCAAAGGTGAAAAATCTAGGGAGACATACAAAACATATAAAAGACTGCACATTCAAATGGAAGCACATAAACACCTAAGGCTCAAATATACCTTCTCAAACAAAGTAATCCAACAGCATGACTCAAACACAAGTAAAGTCTGATTCTAAAAAATACTTGAGGAAAGAGATCATTGTTGTTGCAGCAGGCCTGGTCTATTACATGACTCGGTTAGGAAACACGAATCAGGCCTGCCTGCTAGTTGTAGCACTTAAAACAAATAACAGAGGCGAGTTCAGTTTTATTATTATTATTATTATTATTATTATTGCCTAAGGCTTGCCTAAGTGTTTAGGTGAGATCTTAGAAACATGCATCTATTATTGATTCTGAGTGTAGTCACAACTTAAAACGAATGGTTTGAAATCCTATAGGCATGCTTGCTAAATTGTGTTAACAAGGAGAAATTAAGTTACTTAAGCACAAGTTCAGAATAGACTGATTTTAAATTAGACTAGTTTTAGTTTTTTTGCAGATGATAAGATCCATTATTGCTGGTTTTAACTTGCTATAGACATGATATCTAGTGTGCTGATTTTAATTTTGAACATTATAAACATGGTACTAATTTATAGCCGTTTAAATCCTGGAGCATGATGTTTGAGTGTTAACAAGCGTGCCGAGTTTAAAATGAAGTCCTATAGGCAGGTTATCTAGGTGTGAAGTTGAACATGCAGAATTTTAAATAAATAAACCTCTATAGGCATGGTGTCTAAGGTGCAGAATTAAACACGCAGGATATAAAACAGTCCTATAGGCATGCTTTCTAAATGCAGTTTTGAATATACCGAATTAAAATATCCTATAGGCATGGTTTCTAAACGCAATTTGAACATGCAGAATTAAAAGTAGTCCTATAGGCATATTTTCTACCCTTGAACATGCATCATTACCCCCCTTTTTCACTAGTCATCCCCGCTATTTATTATTACAAATTATTACAAACCAGAAATACTGTATTACATCAGAAAATACATAAAAATACAACCAGAGGAAGCCTAATTCTTGGTTCCTCACTGAGCTATGGAATAAACTGCCTTAAATACCACTTGTTTCAAAGCCTTTCTCAGACTTGAGTGTGTCAAAGTTCCCTAAGGGTCTCAAAAGGACCCCGGGCAGTGCTCACACCCAAGTTGCATTAATCAGATAGAGATGTGTTCAGTGTGGAAAAGGCCAACCCTTATGTGTCGAAATTCAGAGGGAACTCAAGGGTCCCAAGTCAAGGCTCACAGAAGAGAGGCGGAACCTAAGTCAAAGAGTAGAGTGGAAGTGCTGGAATAGAGTTTTAAAACTGAGGGGGCAAACGAGAAGGGGTAAAGGGTGGTAGGGAAACAATTACAGAGTTGATAACTTCATACAAAAGGGGGTCAGGAGTTGGGAATTCATTGCATGGAGCCTATGTACTTAGGCAAGGGGGATCAAGTTTGGGTCATGGGCAATAATGTCTAATGTTGCCATGCCCCATACCAACCACAATTTCCAAACACATTGGGGATGGGGATTTAAGGTGCACAAGCCATGATAAGTAAGTAATAGAAACATTAATCAAGAACAGAAAAGGCAGAATGCAACATGCTTTAATAATGGAACTTAGTTAAATACAAACAGGAGACAAACACGAATGAAAGAAACATGTTGTTATTGAACAAATAGCAGTAAAGAAAAGTAAGTAGGACTCCAAAGTCTAGCCTTGGCTTTTAGCCGGCTAAACAGACAATAGAACAAATAGCAGTAAAGTAAGAGAGAATTTTTAAGTGTAAGTGTGTGTTTTGAACTTAAAATTGTTCGTGTCCTTGAAATAAGATAAGTACAGGGTATTTATAGTTTTTTTGCAAATGAGTGAAAGAGAAATAATAAGCCACAAACATAGAAATAATCACTATTCAGAATAAATTATACAAGTGATTGCCTTTATTAAGGGATCACTTGCTTAGCGGGTAATGACAGGCACATAATAAGAAAGAAATTATTTTGTAAGCAAACTGACAATTGCCATAAAAGAAGTAGTAAAACAATTGAGTAAGTAATCAAGCCTAAGTACAGTAATATATTTATTTTTGCGAAAGGATTCAGAGTAAGGCGAAACAAGGAAAAGAATCAATTAAACTTCACAGACGAGTGAAATCAGAATTTCACAAAAGAAAGATTTGAAATCAGTCCAAAATTGAAGGTAAGTCAAGAAGGAAACTCAGCATATAAATAAGGTGCACAAACACTAGATATGCAAGGCCAAACTACGGTAAAGAGAAATAACATGCAATAATAGCACAAAGTAGTAGACAACAAACATTTGAAGCATGATAGTCACATAGGTCAAGTTTCATTGACTTAGTAGTAGAGAAAAGATAGAGTATCAAAAGCATGCAAAGGGTCAAGTGAAAATCCTTCTAAAGACATAGTCGAATTTCAAAGACAGTAAGAGCCCAGAATCACATACAGAAAAAAGATGATGAAATAAAGGAATTCCAAATCAAGTCGAGCAACATCAAATAGATGAATTGCACAAGCAGTTTTAGAAACATGAATAGACCCTAAAGAAATTGGGGTTCTAAAACCAATCGAGTTTAAAGATGATAAACAAGTAAATCAAACAAATAAATAGTATCAGGAACTCAAATAAACCCAAAAATTAGGGTTTTCAACACCAATCGAGCCTAGAGATGATAAACAAGTAAATCAAACAGATACAAACAAATGGACTCAGAAAACATAGAAGAAATTAGGGTTTTTATCATGCATACTCAGAGAGGATAACAATACGAGCAAACATAGCAGAACATGTCAAAAATCAGAAAAAGTTTTGAAATATCTTAACAAGAAAACCCTGATCGGAAAATATAAAGAGTTTTGGAAGCAGAGTTTTAAAAGAAACCTCCAGAGAAATGCTTAGAAATTCAAAGCAAACATAGGTCTGAAACAGGTCTAAAGGAAATCGAAAGAACCTTAGAAGTTAGGGTTTCAGAAGAACCCCAAGTGACGAGAAAGATCTTGAAAGCCATTTATCTAAGCAGAAGAGTCAAAGATATTACTTGAATGGACATGGCTGGCTGGAGAAAGATCAGAGACAATCGGAGAACAGTCATCGAGAAAAGTGTAGACCAAGCCCCTTCATGATCTGGTCATGAGACCACATAAATGAACATGTAGAAGCCATAGGAGGCCGATACAGGTCTCCGATGACCTTGGAGGGCCATGGATTAGGGTGGCGGCGGCTGGGATTTGAGGGTGGTGGAGAGGATTTGAGAGGGGGGGGGATTTAGAGGCGGCATACTGTGAAGAATGATATGGTTAGGGCGTCGTTTGGGATTAATTAAGGTAAGGGGGTCTGGTGGCAGTTGAACATTTTGATCAACGGCCTGGATTGAATAGGTAAGTGGGGCAGTTTAATATAATAGAGTTTGAGTCAGTTTAGATTGCAATTGGGTCTGAGTAGTTACGCTTTAAATTGGGTTCAATTGGGGTTCAAAATCAAGCTATAATTGAAATAAAATGGAGCTAACATTTAAATAGCCAGTTTCTCCTATTTGATTTATAAAAAAAAAAATTTATGTAAATAAATTAAAGGTACTTAAACGATTTATAGTTCATAACTATCAAATTAAAATACTGAAGTTAATTTTTATAAATATAAACGCAATTAAATCTAAAAGAGGCTGGTAATCAATTTATAAAAAATACCTTAGCTATATTTTAGTATAAATATGAGAGTGCAAGAAATGAATTACGAAAAATGATAATTTTTGTAATTATTATTGGATTTTTATGATGAAATAGGAAAATAAATTGGTTTAAAATTTTTTAAAAATTGAGAAAAAATAATAAGATATTTGGACATACTTATATATGCACACATGTGATATTTTGAGAGTATTTTGTATGTAAAATATACATAGGAAAAAAATTAGGTATCAACATTAGTCTCTAGTTTTTTATAAGAAATTGGATTACCTAAGGCTTGCCTAGGCGTAGGATAATGCACAATTGTTACTAGGACCATTACGACAATGAAGGAGTTATTTTTACCTAAAAGCATACTGTTATAAGCATTAGAAAATGTAGGGATTATTACCAGTTCATTTTAAATAGGATAATCAAATGTGAAGTTATTTCTAAATCTTCCATAATCAGTGATTTACACTAGGTGTGACTGAGTAAGTACGAATGAGATCCTAAAGCATGGTATCTAAGATGCATGTACAAAGTTCAGAATGGTTTATATGCACAATTTCTAAAGAAGGATTTCTAAATGCACAGCAGGTTAAAATATGATTTCAAAACACATAGGTGATAATTTACCTTTAATGTCGTTTATCCTAGAACAGGATTTCTAAGTGATAATAGAGATGTCAAAATGAAATGCTGAAAGCAATAGACATGGAACTTAGGAGTATGGTTTCTAATACATGATATGCTTTGCATGTATTGGTCCTAAGCATGAGCTCTAATGCAGATACAGGAGGATGTAAAACTAAAGCGTGTTTTCTACCCATCGATATTGATAACATGTATATCCACCCTACCATTTTCACTATCCAATCCCCATATTCATTTACAAATTACTACAGGCCAATATCGAATGAATTACATAAGTAAATAAGAAAAATAAGAAGTTACTCTATAGGGAGCCTACAAGTAGGCCCAAATTTACAAAGTTGTCAATGCCAAAAAACCTTTCACATAATCCAAGTGTGTCAGAGTTCCCCAAGGACCTCAAGGGATCCCGGGCAGTGCTCATACCCATATTTTATGGATATAGTTGAGTAAGTGTAGTGTAGAAGGGCTAGCTCTAATGTATCACACCTTAGAGGGATCTCATAGGGATCCTTAAGCAGTCACACATTAGAGGGACAAAACTTAAAACCTAAGAGTTGATGTGAGAGTGCCTGAAAAGATTTAAGCAGTGAAACAGTTTGAAAAGGTACCTGTTTGAAATAGTTTTGTAAAAGAAGACAGAAATAGTTTTGAAAAGAAAGTGGAGTTGTAAGAAATAGTCCAAACACCACACCCCAAAATGGGTTCATGCACAGCCAAATATCATAGAACTAAAGCAGGTTCATCAACCACAAACAAGGGTCGAGGGATTTTGGGACACATAGGTCATGTAGGTACATAGTTATAGGAGCATATCAATCCTTGTGAGGGTTTATGGGATTATGGAATAGCTAGTGATATCAACACAGTATGGATTTCAGAAACACACATGGAAACGGAATTCTAAAGTGACAAATCAGTTTGCAAAGTAAGTGCATATCAAAACCGAACAACAAGTAAACAAGTATTCAAAGCAGGATAGAGTTACATTGAAACAAGCTACAAGTGGATTAGAACTAGCATGCTAGATGGAGCCATAATGTGAACATGTCAATTACACATTTAACAACAGAACCATAGATAGAAACAAGTTGGGAACATGGTAAGCTGAAGCAGCAAATGAAACATACTAGTTTTGGAACTTGAATTGAAACCACGACATACGAGTAAATAGATAATAAACACAAAGTGAAGAATAGGAGAGCACAATACTTAGCCTTGGCTTGTTAACGGCTAACTTAGAACAGTAGTAAGTAATCACAGAAAGAGAGCAGGAAGTTTGAGTGAGACAGAGAGAGAGTCTTGAACCAATGTGTCTGTGTGTTGTGTTAACGAAGGAGCAGGGTACTTATAGTTTGAGAACAGGCAGAAAATAAGGCAAGAATCATAATTCAACAATAATTATAGAACTATATACTAATCAGTGTAAGTACATCCCTTTAATTAAGGAGTTAAATAATAAAATAAGGAAAGAAATTAGTGTACGTCCAATAAGGATAGAATTCAAATACAGCAGGTATAGGGTAAACGATTGAGGCTAAATTCATAAGGTTCTAATTAAGGAAACATCATAAGAATGAATCAAAAACATAGTTAATCATGTAATAAGGCAAAAGAATGATTTATAGGTCAGAAATCAACAAAGGTATCAATCACAGGAAATCAAAAGTGGTATAACTCACAGGAGATCAGGGATTTAACGAAAAATAATACTGATTAGAAGAAAGGACCATAAATTCCTGTCAACGAATAAAGTAAACATAATATAGGCGGGAGAAGCAAATTAGAAGCCTTAATGAGCATGGGGAGGTAGAAAATCGTAGAACTTAGAACATATGCATAAGAAACAAGTACATATATAAATCAGATGAGCAAAGATAGCTTCAGAAACCCGGATTACAACCAAAATAATAAGGGCTTTCGACATAATGAATCATATAAAAGAAAAACTTAAATAAACCATTTAAAAAAATTATAGGATAATACTGAAAATCAGAGGAGAGGTCATTTTAAAATAGGGGTTAAGAAACCCTAGTCTTGAAGACGAATAGGGGTTTTATTAAAAACAAATTGGAGAGTTTATCATGGAAAAATAACAAAAATAACTCAAAATATACTCAGATCTCTAGTAGATCTTGAAGAGTCGAGAGATGAGTTAAGGTTTCAGAGAGAGATAACGCTGAGACAGAGAGATTCCGGCTTAGAAGCCATAGATCTAGCCGGAAAATAGAAAGATCTTACTCGGATGGGCCAAGATGGCCTGAGAATGGTGAGCACAGACCCTAGGAGTGAGTCAAACGTCCACCGGTCCTTTGAGAGCCTTAGGGTAGCAATAATCCAGCATGGGGGGGAGACATGGAGGCTAAGGGCAGTGGTGGAACCACCATTGATACCGGCAAGCCAACGGCCGGCGAGTAGGAGCCGTGGTTATGCAGAGAGCTTGAGAGAGAATGAGAGTGTGTAATGGCAGTGTGAAGGGACAAAAATGAGGGTTTGGGGGGAGAGGTAGTCTATTAGGTTAATTTAGGAAGGAATTAACCTGGACCGTTGATAAAAAATGATCAACGGCCAGGATCTGGGCAGACTTGTATCAGATAGAATTTACGTTTTGGGCCTGGGGTATTGGGCTGATTTAATTGGGGTTTCGGGGCTGGTTTAATTAGGTCATAATTGAAATAAAATGGGGTTATTTGTTAAATACCCAATTAAATTGAATAAAATAAATTATAAAATTGCGGATAATTATACAAAATGACTTTTATACGTAGAAAATAGTTAAAAATGATTACTTAATATAAAAAATACGAATGATTTATTTTCGATCAAAAAATAGTATAAAATTATATGATTGGGCTATAACTGCAAAGTCATTGCAATTACATTGAAAAGATGCCAATTTGGCCAATTATAAAATAATTTCATTCAAATAAGACCATGAATAATAAGTTAAATCAAGAGATACTTCGGAAATCATTTGTAATACCATTTTGTAATTATTTATTGGAAACAAAATGTTGGATAAATTAAATTAAAATATAGGAAAATTGTGGAAAAATATCAATTGCTATTAATGCATGATTTTGAAGGTATATATGGATTTAAGTTTGAGCAAAGATTTTCTCGTAGAAAAATTTCTCTCAGTTATGAACCCTCACCCATATGAACCTTCATCTTCAATACCACCAAACCACCGGATATCACTGCAGCTGCCATGAATATCGACTCCATTTTCCTAACGACAACGAGGAGATTTCACTACTAAATCCTACCTTCTTACCCTTCTCTCCCCCAATAGTATCCCTTACCATACAAACAACACTTCACCACTAAACCATAGTGTTGATATCTTTGAGGAAACAGAGGCACCAACTGATCTTTCCAATTTCATCCCACTAACACTCGAAGAAAAGACCAGGCTTTATGCTCCATGGAAATATGTTGTTATTATCACGGTTTGTGGTCAAAAGGTTGAACACTAACTCCTCCAGCAAAAAAATTATGCACAATGGAAACCCACTGAAAACCTCTCACTAATCGATCTAGGATCTGACCTTTTCCTACTCAAATTCCAAAAGGAGGAAAACAAACTTCATGCTTTGCAGGATGGACCCTGGTTCATCTTGAACCATTCCATCTCTGTACTGTACGTCAGTGGGAACCAAATTTATGGCTTCTGAAAAAAAGATTATATCTTCATCCATATGGTTACGTCTGCCAGAATTACCTATCGAATTTTACGATTTTCAAGTACTGCAAAAATTGGGCAATAAAATAGGGAAATTACTTACAGTTGATGCATTTGCCTCTACAACAACACGGGGCAGATATACACGATTATGTGTTGAGGTACCTTTGGATCAACCGTTAAAAACTCATCTCTTTATAGGTAGCCATTTCAAACTATCATTTACGAAGGATTAAATCTTTTTTGTGTTAACTGTGGTCGACTTGGCCATAACCAAAGAGCTTGTTCTTATAAACCACCCCCAAATTCTCCCACTGATTTTACTACATTAAAACATTCCTCACCTTCCAACCATACAGATATCCTTTTGGATTTTCCTACTACTACTAATGATGAATGGAAGCTTGTACAGTTTCCAAAGAAATCTATGACAAAAACAACTGCAATCAAACAAATGTCTAAACAATCCACGGCAGTTTTCACTTCTTCAGATTCTCCATTATCAGGTAAGCACGTGAATCATATAGATGTAATAAAAAACCCTAACAAACTATTTTTCAATAATCTGATTATTAACACTAGTAATCCTTCAAAAAATAAAATTATTACCAACGCCTCCACATCAGTTGTTTTAACTAATAAAAAAGTGTCACGTCATATTTTTTAACTAATAATAAATTTGATACTTTATTGAACAATGAAAAAGATGATTTGTTTACTTCTAATAAAATCAATCCTGAAATTAACCCTCATCCCCTAATAGGCCAACATATCCCTCCGGCCCAATCACAAAACAGACATAATACTCCAACACCTATCCAAACCCATGCACATGGACACGACACCCCAACCCACATGCAAGACCTCTCACTACACTCAACCCAACCCCACACAGCAACCCTATTTAACCTAGTACAAATCATCATTACACTTCAAATACCAATGGTCGTTTACCCTTTTTCTCAAGCCACAATACTACATCCTCCATGCAACCCAACACTGAGGCTATATCACCTATTAACACTCCACAGCCTATCCATCAATCTCACAAATATTCTTCACCTCATAATAATCTACCATTCAATTCCACCACTAATACACCTTCTTCATTAAATCAAATCCAACTTCTATACCACTCCATCATCATCCCTTATTTCCTCTTTCAAATACATAAGATGTTTCAAAACAACTTCAATTATCTCCATAGAAACACCAACACTACCAACAAGCAGAACATCCATCGTCTCAACCATCTTCACCATCGTTACTCACTTCCTCCCTCATATCTCATCATGGAACCCAACACTATAATATACACTTCTCAAACAACCCATGCAATGACAGAACCATCATCTTGGCTAGATATAGCCCTTTAGAATCATGCTCTAACCTTCACAATGGAGGTAAATCATCAAGAAGTGACCATCCTTACTAACAATCTAATGGACCTTGCACAAATAGTGATGGAGGGGATGACCTTAGGGACGGAACTCTAAGGCAGGTACCATTGGTCTATGATGCAAATCCCATATCTTGAACCATATCATTCTCTCCAATTACCAGCACCAACTTGGGATCCCACTCAGCTTCACCCACTCTTTCTTCAACTACCTTTTTATCCACCTCCTCTCCAAACTACAGTAACAACATGGATACAACCCTACTCAGTCCTACAGCGACCTATTCCCTCATTGGAACCCCTTACACCTCCTCTTCTATCCCCACCACAATCCCCACCAAACCTTCACAATCAAGCAGCACAAAACAGAGCATTTCAAGAAGAACTCAAAGCAGTAGTACTTTACAATTGGGAGACACGACCAATACATGCATGGCTCGATGGAATAAAGGTCTTTGTCCAGAAAGAGGAATAAAAAAGAAAAACTTACATACGTTGTCCCTCAAATCTAATGACAACATCCCTTTGCATCAGGCCCACCACCAATCTGGACGTGGGAAAATATGCAATGCTCCTAATGCCATCACTACGTATGCATCCAGGAGAGAGCACTACTACACTGAGGAACACACAGAGCAGCCCATTGCTCACCCCTGATGATACTCATACGAATTTCATTACATAGAATTGTCAAGGAGCTTAGTCTGCTAATTTTAGACGTAACTTACACTCTCTTCTTGAATACAATTGTCCTTCTTTGGTTGTGCTGTTGGAAACACACTGTCAAAATCATCACAATTTGAAAGAGGAGTTTAACTTCACTGGACTAATTGAGGAAGCTACTATTGGACAATCAGGAGGTATAGCCATTTTATGACATTGTGATGTGCTCACAATATAACCAGTGACAACCACACGACAAGAAATACATTGCCATATTCAGGTACACCCCTCTACTTTCAAGTGGCTATTTACTTCAAATCGTTTAAAGCCCCGTTCCAGACAGACTACACCCTTTATTTCATAAAAAATATTGGCACATCATTGAAAATTCTGTAAAATACTTTTGCCATAAGGTTTTTCTTGATTACAAAATAGACCCTATCATTAATAAGATTCTAATTTCCTAATCCCTAAACATAAACATGCATCTTCTATCTCCAAATATCGACCTATCAATCTATGCAATACCGTTTATAAGCTTATTACAAAAATAATTGTAAATAGGCTTAAACCAATGCTGGAACACCTTATTAATCCTACTCAATCTAGTTTTCAAAAAATTCATAGATGCAGATAATGCCCTTATAGTTGAGGAAATAATTACTAGGTTTAAAAAAATGAAAGGTAAAAATTCTAATATGCTTCTAAAACTGTATCTTGAAAAAGCGTTTGATAAATTGGAATGGTCTTTCATATATTACACACTTGTTACCCTAAAGTTTCCTCCCACTTTTACTCAACTAATTATGTCCTATATTACCTCTACATCTACTGCTATTATCATCAATGGAAACCCAATTGAATATTGCACACCTACTAGAGGCCTACGACAAGGCGACCCTTTATCGCCATATTTGTTTTTCATTGTCTTGAAATGCTCTCACGCATAATTAACACATCAGATGATTACCATTCTTGGAAACCAATCTCCCTTGCTAAAAGAGAACCTCAGCTATCTCATTTATTTTTTGTTGACGACATTATAGTCACAGCAAAAATTACTCCTACTACATGTGATTGTTGATACAGTTGCCCATTTTACCAAGCACTCAGGCCAAACTATAAATTTTCAAAAATCAAATATTTTCTTCTCAAAGAATTTTCCTATCCATACTAAAAAATCAGTTCTCAAACTGTTCCACATGAGGGAAGGGAAAACCTTTGGAAGATATTTAGGATTTCATATCTTTACAAAACCTTATTCAAAACGGGATTACCAATTCTTACTTGATAATTTCAAAAATAAACTAGCGTGTTGGAAAATAAATTTTTTATCAAAAGTAGGTAGGACAACACTCATTCCCTCAACTCTCAACCAACTACCAAATCATCTCATGCAATATAATATAATACCTACCTCAATACTTTCATATCTTTCTCGCTATCAGCGAAATTTTTTTGGGGTACAACTTCTCAAAAGAAAAAATTGCATCTTATTAAGTGGAATACTGTAACTCAATCATTAGACCAAGGAGGTTTGGGCATACAAAATATCTCACTAAAAAATAAAGCATTACACGCGAGTCTTGCATGGAGACTTTTTCAAAATTCAAATCAACTTTGGGCTCAAGTCCTTTTATCCACATACTTATGCCCAACGCATCTTATAAAAAGTAATTCCTCATCCACTTGGCAAAATATAATGCAGAGCTAGTCCTATTATCGCTTAGGGTATAAATGGAACCTTACCTATGGCAACCATGTGCATTTTTGGACTGATCCTTGGATCAAACAAAATTTCACAATTCGTAACTATATAGTTAGATCACTACCTCAATATAAGGAGAAAAAACTAGTCTCTAATTACTATTACAATCATGCATGGCATTTGGAAACATTATCTTTTATATTGTCACATCAAGTTGAGCTTAACATAAAGGACATATAAATGCCTTTATCAACTTGATCAAATGAGCTTCAATATGATCAAATTTTTTGGGCTCTTACGTCAAATGGTATCTTCTCTGTCAAATCCTACTATACATCAGTCATTCCTACAACCATTCAACTTTTTTCTTACAATTGGATTTGGATCTTAATATTCCACAAAAAATGTCCTTCTTCCTTTGGTTAATTTCCCATAATAGACTTCCCACTACTACATACCTCTCACATCAAGGTATTTTATATTTACATATCTGTACACAGTGCCACTTGGCTCCCGAAACAATCCAGCATATTTTTCTTGCATGCCCTAATGCAATCCAGATATGGAATTACCTCAAACTATCTTTTCCTAATTTGTGTACTAACACATCTTAACTGGATTATATAACATGGCTGTATAACATTATTCACACACCTATATCATCCACTCCTCATCACATCCCCTCTATTACGATGCTATCTTTTGCACTATGACACTTATGGGCTACCAGGAATAAAAACACTTTGAAAAATAAAAGAGTTCCTTTAAATATTCACTTACTCATTACAACAGCAGCAAAATATCATTTCTTAACTAATCATAAAAAGGGGAAAAAGAAGAATACTCATACTCTACCACTTTATATTAAATGGCATCCACATGTTGCAAATCATTATAAACTTAACGTAGATGGATCTGTCTCATTCTCCCATAAACAATATGGTATTGGTAGAGTTTTTCGTAACCACAAAGGCAGTTGGATTATGGGTTTTGCAGGACAATCACACCCAAGCACAAGCGTACAAACAGAACTCTTTGCACTACTCATGGGACTGAAAATTATTGTGCAAGAGAATATCACACCACTTGTCATTGAAACAGACGCCCAACAACTCAGCGGTATGTTTTACTCAAATTCTATGCATCATACTAATATTATTAATGATTGCGGTTGTTACTTCTACAGCTGGGTAGCCCTTCCATCCAGAGTATCTATAGAGAGTAAAATTGTGTTGCTGACAATCTAGCTAAATCTAGATCCATGCATGCTGAGAAAAAATGCATACTTTTTGCATATCCTCCACCTTTTATCACACCTTATTTTCAGCAAGATCAGCAAGCAACCCTACAAAGACGACTCGTACCTGCTTCAACACAATTTCTCCCTACTATATCTAGTTTTTGTAATAATAATGTAATATCTACTAATATCTTATTATCTAGTACTGATCCCCATGTTGGGGCTCCTTTAGTAAATCTTAGTCACTCTAGCTTAGCTACTACGATGCCTATGGTGCATCTTGTTTCATATACTACTATTATTGTTTAACTATATTTAATATAAGTACTTTCTTTCGACCAAAAAAAAGGTATATATATAATTTTAAAATATTTTGGGGGAAAATTGGGTATAACAACTGCCCCTCTTTATTCGGGAAGGATGAACGAATTTTCGGGTAAAGAAATCATGGCCAATTTTAATCAAGCGAAACAGTTTGAGATATTAGGCCGCACTCTGGATTTTGAGCTGCCTACATATCACTGGTCTTACATAAATTAGGCTATGCGTAGTTCCGGATTCATCGGCAAAGTATACCAATAAAGTCATTTCAAGAACGGATGCAACATCCAGGGCTGGGTGAGTGAACGGTTTACGAGAATGGTTTGGTTTGATATGGCTAAGAGAACTGGAGCGGATCGCTCCTACTGGGATAGTCGTTGCTCATCGGGTTACCTGCAAATAGAAGTAATACAAGCGTATACTCTGCATAAATTAAAACATGATGCAGGTTCCCACTAGACTATGAAAGTTGTCTTCAGGCGGTTAGAGATGACGTCCTTAGACCATGATGTCTTGGGCCATGCATTGTATGATGAGAGATTCATAAGCCATGAAATGACTTTCTTAGGCCATGACAATGGTACCGCCGAGCCATGACACCTTTGAATAATGATATGCAAATTTGAGGGATCTTCAGGCCATGGCATGGGGTCTTCAGGCTATGAGGATGATACCTTTTAGACTATGATGCCTTTGGATAGATTGGTGATATTTCATCCCATGATATGCAATAATATGATGTTAAGAAGACAAGGCTTAGTCTTGCAAAATGGAGGGCAGAGCTTAGTCCGATATAAGAGCAAATAGCATAATAGAGCAACATTTATGCAAGGAAGGTAAATGCTTAGTCCCACAAAAATGGGAGGCCGTGCTTAGCCTTGCGCAAATATGGAGGCATGGATTAGCCTCATGCAAATATGGAGGCTGGAATTAGCCTCATACAGATATGGAGGCAGGGATTAGCCTCATACAGATATGGAGGCAGGGATTAGCCTCATGCTGATATGGAGGCAGTGATTAGCCTCATGCAGATATGGACTCATGCAGATATGGACTCATGCAGATATGGACGTAGGGATTGGCCTTATACAAATATGGATGCAGGGATCAGCCTCATGCAAATATGGAGGCAGGGATTAGCCTCATGCAAATATGAAGTTAAGGATTAGACTCATGCAAATAGTGAGGCAAGAATTAGCCTCATGTAGTTAGGGAGGCAAGGATTATCCTCATGAAATATTGAGTCAAGGATTAGACTCATGTAGATAGGGAGGCAGGGATTAGCCTCATGCAAATATAAAGTGAGTGATTAGACTCATGTAGATAGGAAGACAGGGATTAGCCTCATGAAAATATGGAGACAGGGATTAGCCTCATGCACATATGGAGTCAAGGATTAGCCTCATGCAAATATGGAGTCAAGGATTAGACTCATGCAAATAAGGAGTCAAGGATTAGACTCATGCAGTTAGGGAGGTAAGGATTAGCCTCACGCAGATATGGAGGTAGGGATTAGCCTCATGCAATTAGGGAGGTAAGGATTAGCCTCATGAAAATTTTGAGGCAGGAATTAGCCTCATGCAAATATGGAGGTAGGGATTAGCCTCATGTAGATAGGGAGGCAAGGATTAGCCTCATGCAAAGGGCACATAGCAAATAAGAGTAGTATATGTCTTAGTTGGAGATATATTCGGTGCCTGATAGCCTGATTGATACTAATATTGCTACGTGGATGTTATTGCTACATCAGATGTGCCTTGTGAGTTTGTGGGGGGAAGGTTGGTTCGTGCCTCTATCGGCTGGCTTTGCTCTGCTCTATTCTGAAAGCCTTTCGAGTTCCCTTGGGTTACACCTGATTGCTATGGAGATAGAGTTTTCGAAAATATGCAATTTGATAAAAATAGAGCAATTTCAAAAATATATTGATACATTTAGATGAACTAGCGATTGTAACATATCTCAAGGCATTGGAGCCCTCTTATGTTGGAATTTTGAGGGTCCTCCTCAAAATTCTGCCCAGTTTGGTGGGTGATCTTTTGATTGTTCGTGGATAACATGCCTTGTTGAATCTTCATTGGAATTTTTAGAATCCTTCTCAAAATTTGGCCCCGGTTTCATAACTGATTATTGACCGTCTAACACATTCGATGGCGTTGGACGAGCTTGCTCTGGAATTTTGAGGATCCTCCTCAAAATTCTGCCTTAGTTTCTGACCTTGGGGGAAATGGAAATTGTATTATGATATGACCGAACCCATAAGGATGCCTACGTATCCCCTCTTAAAAGGGAATCAATTCAAGCGTAGTTCAATTATATCAGACGAGGAAATATAAATAATCTAAGCATAATATCTATTGACTGCTTCAGAATTGATTGGTTTTGGCCAGACTTCTCCGTCCATTTCTGCAAGTATGAGTGATCCTCCTATCAACACCCCGTGAACCATGCACGGACCGTGCCAATTAGGAGAGAATTTCCTTTTGTCTTCATCTTTATGTGGGAATATTTTCTTAAATACTAGCTGCCCTTGTGCGAACTATATTGGTTTGACCCTTTAGTTGAAAGCTCTAGACATCTTGTTCTGATAAAGTTGGCTGTGACATACTGCGTTCATCCTCTTTCCGTCGATGAGGGCCAATTGTTCATAGTGAATCTTTATCCACTCTGCATCATTGAGTTCAACTTCATGTATAATTCTTAAGAAAGGAATCTCTACCTCGGCTTGGATGACAACCTCGGTACCATAAACCAGCATTTAGGGAGTTTCACCGGTTGATATGCGAACCGTAGTGCAGTACCCCAATAAAGCAAAAGGTAACTTCTCATTCCATTGTTTTTGGTTTTCTACCATTTTCCTTAGTATCTTCTTAATGTTTTCGTTGGCGGCTTCTACCAATCCATTCATCTGAGGTCTATAGGCTATGAAATTCTTGTGCTAGATTTTGAAAGCATCACCCATGTCTTTCATCAGATCATTGTTGATATTGGCGGCGTTGTTAGTAATTATGGACTCGGGAACACCAAATCGGCAGACAATACCATCCTTGACAAAATCTGCAACAAATTTCTTGGTTACAGCTTTGTAAGATGCAACTTCTACCCATTTTATGAAGTAATCAATGGTGACCATAATGAACCTATGTCCGTTCGAAGAAGTTGGCTCAAAGGGATCAATAACATCCATTCTCCAGGCAGCAAACGACCAAGGTGAATTTGTTGCATTGAGCTCGTTTTGTGGCAATTTTATCATATTGGTATGCACTTGACATTTAAAGCATTTGCGGACATACTGGATGAAATCTGTCTCCATGGTCAGTCAAAACTAACAAGCTCTAAGTATTGTCTTAGCCAAGACGAAACCATTCATGTGTGGGCCGTAGGTCCCGGGATGCACATCTTCAAGTAGCTTAGAAGCTTCCTTTCGTCGACAAACATTAGTAAACCCAAATCAGGAGTTCTTCTGTACAAGTTCCCTCTGCTGTGGAAGAAATGATTGGACAATCTCCGGAGTGTGCATTTCTGAGTGTGATTTGCATGCTCCGGATATTCTCCCTTCGATAAATACTCATTGATGTCATATAACCAAGGCTTTCCATCTATCTCTTCCTCAAAATGAGCACAATATGACGGCTGATTATAGATCTTCACCGGAATGGGATCAATATAATTCTTATCCGGATGTTGTATCATAGATGACAAAGTGGCCAATGCGTCGGCAAACTCATTCTGAATTCTGGGCACATGTCGGAATTTTATCTTTGTGAACCTCTAATTCCTGCACATGATGCACATATGGCAATATCTTGGAATTTTTTGTGGCCCATTCTCCTTATGCCTGGTGCACAAGAAAATCTAAATCACCGATCACCAGCAGCTCCTGAATGCTCATGTCGACTGCCATGTTGAGTGCTAGTATGCATGCTTCATACTCTGCCATGTTATTGGTGTCACGACCCAAAATCCACTAAGGGTCGTGGTGGCGCCGGACACTGCTGTCAGTCCAGCCAACTAACATATTAATTAATTCCTCTTTTAATACCTTTGAAAATCTTAGGTTTTTCCTTCTAATTTTTTATAAATAAAAGTTCACTACTAGAATTCAAATTTAAATAATGACAATTAGTACAAATCCACTGAAAACTATCCCAGAAACCCGGTGTCACAAGTACATGAGCGACTACTGATAAGAGAAGTAAAATACAGCATAACATCCGTCCGGAATACAATGGACAGGAAAGAAAAACAGTTACTCGAAGGGACTTTAAAAGCTGCGGGCCGCCTTGAATATTGCAACTAACCTAGTCCCTGAATCGTCCGTGCTGCTGCGCCCAGTAGGCTGTTAGAGCTGTATATATATACCTGTGCAACAAAAATGCACAGAAGTGTAGTATGAGTACGTAATCAACGTATACTTAGTGAGTGTCCTGCCTAATCCCGAAGGCGTAGAGACGAGATAGCCAACTTTGACTCACTCTAATGGTGCAATGATTATTTATCCTCATTACACATATTAATCCGTGGATTTATTCTTTATAGACATGATTCTAATCAAATAGTGGAAACAAATAAACACGTAGTTCTTTCATANTTGCCGAGGGTCGACGGCGCGCCTATAGATGCATCTACTAATCTGCCGAGGCGTTTGGCCCGTTCCAAAATAAACACACACAGATAGATAATCAGTCAGGAAGTCAACATGGAGCAAATATCCAGGAAGAAGTCAATTATCTTTATTAATTTGAGAAAAACAAAGCTTAAGTCTTTAGAAAATCCAATTATTAATTTAATATAATCTATTACTCCGCTCGCGAATCATCCATGCGACGCGGTACAAATAATATACATGCTCAGATAGCCAATTAGAATTTTATCGAGGAATAATTATCCAAATAAGCAAATTCTCTGTTTAACAATTCAGGAATGATGTTGAACCTCTTTTAAATTTGTTTACTAATCAAAGGTGGTTTAAACAATTCAAGTCATCAATGAGTCCATAATTTATTCAAGTATAACATGCTTTTTGGGTCCTAAACTACCCGGACAATAGCATAATA